>WTSP01026847.1:34705-58229 GCA_025331215.1 Actenoides lindsayi | reverse complement strand
AGGTGGGTGTGGCCTCTTTTTTTTCCAGTAAGTAACAACAGGACTAGAGGAGATGGCCTGAAGTTGCACCAGGGGAGGATTAGATCAGATATTAGGAACAATTTCTTTACTGAAAGAGTAGTCAGGCTCTGGAATGGGCTGCCAAAGGAGGTGGTGAAATCACCATCCTTGGAGGTGTTCAATGTCCAAAAACCATGTAGGACATGCTCTTGTGGGATGGTGAGGTGACTTTTGTCCGTGTTTTTTTGCTTGGTTGGTTGGATTTTTTTTGTGTGGGTGGTTTGTTTTTTTGTTGTTGTTGTTATTCTGTTTTGGTTTGGGGGGTTTGGGGCTTTTTTGTTTGGTTGGTTTTTTTGTTGATGGTTGGAAGCAGCGATCTTAAAGGTCTTTTCCTAACCATGACAATTCTGTAATTCTGTGATATTAAAGAACAGAATCTGTATAGAGAAGAGGATTTAGGTTCCCATTGTACAAATTAAACAATAACATGAATGTCTGAATTAATTTAATTTAGAGCTCAACTAATCCTTGTAATGATTACACTAAAGAGTGATCTTGGCCTTTAGCTCTCATAAAAATGAAACAGGTTCTTTTTTTCATGCAATTTTAATGCCATTTTCATTATCATTTGTTGTTACCTGCACTGAAATAGCTATGTATATTTATTTTAGTTGCTTATGTCAGAATGCTACACTTCTGTAAATAACAGGTGAACAATTAAAATTGTAACTATTAACTTACGTAAACTCAAAACAAGTCCTAGCTGGGGCACCAACATCCAGGTGTTTGATGGATTTCAAAGGATAAAAAGGGTGTCTGTGTGCCCGTAACACCCTGAGTTGCTGAGTTCATACAGAACTATAAATCTATTATCCAAACTAGGTTAAGTACTGTAGTTTACAAGGGGACACCAAAAATGCAACATTGATTCAGCAAGGCAGACTCAACAGTGTCAGTGGGCCTAGACATCAGAGAATGGTACACTATCCAGGATGAAAATACAGTTCAATTTCAAAATGCACTATAACTTTGCAAGTAGTCACAAAACTCTATACTGTTTTATTTTCAAAGGTCATCATCTGGATATCAAGGTCTCTGGCAAACACTGAACTGAACGAAGAGTTTAAAAGTCAGCACTTAATGGGTATTGACTACCAAGAATGTTCTTTCCAGAGCCTTGTGTGTATTAGTGAAAGATGAGAAGGTAAGATTTTTAATTTTTTTTCCCTTTCAACTGGGGATTTGATGGGATTTATTGTAATTGTTTTGTGCTTTTAAAGCTAGTCTTAGCTAGAGAACTGGCAGCCTTCAACATTGGCACACATGGGTTCATGTCCGCAAACAGGAATCAAAAGTGTTATGCTTTATTCTTTGTTATGCTTAATTGTTGAGCAATTAAGACTGCTCTAGCTGGGAGACATCTCATTGCAAGCTTATCAAAAGTGCATCAAAGAATACCTTCAACTTGAAAAAATAAAAGTAAAATATGGATATACTTGAGAAAGAGGTAAAATCTGGGAGAAGACCAGAATAGCTCAGCACAAGATATTACCTCTTATGCCACAGACATGAAGTTTCTTGCAACTTCTCTGCCTTTGCAGTCACAAAGCAGCCCCCAAATGGACAACAAATGCATTCTAGCAGAGGCAGGCTAAACATGATACATTCTTGCACTGGGCATGAGACATGTGGTGAAATGAAATTCCTTTCCTTTCCCTCTTCTCCTCCCAAACTCAGGGTTACATATGGCATACACACATAAGGGGACAAGAACAACCCTGGGAAGAACTTCAAACACAACACACAAACAGTAATTGGAACATGAATAGAACTAAAACCCATTTGGTGCTGCTGTGTTCTGTAGCATGGAGCAGATGAGTGCTGTTGGCTTTCAGTATATGTCCCCTAGTGTTTTTCCTTTGGTCTATAACAGTGAGGAAGACAGTCTGTCACGTTTTTCCCTTCTTTCACCCACACTCAGAACTTTAAGACTTATGAAAAGCAAATTCAGTGTACTGATGAATATTAAAATATATGGGATACCATAAACTAATAATGTATTCTACCATATTCACAGACTATTGTGCTTAAAGAATGTGAGAGCGTGACCTGGGCTCACATAGATATACATGCATGAATAAAACTGCTTAGCACACACACAGAACTAATCAACAATATAGATAATGGAAACTTCACAGTGAAGTACACTAAAGATGTGTTTACATTAATATGTTTCAAAAGTAGAATCCAAAAACTGCATCAAACTCTTTCTCCCCAGAGATTTGCAAAGATGAAAAGGAAACAACTGGCCCACATTTCCCCCATGGATCTTTGAGGTTCTCTTCTGTTAAAAGCAGCATAGTGCTAAGAAGTAAAATGATTTTAAAATAGACTTTTTCATTATATACAATTATAAGGTTGCACTGTGTCTGAATCAGCTATCAAATTGTTTTGATTTTGCAGCATACTACTTATATAGTATTTCCCTGTTTGTTTCTCCTTCTTATTGCCTGTGCACCAGCGCCATAAATACATACTTTATGAAAAACAGAAAGGTGAACTACTTCTGTTCACTTAAAGATGCTCTATACCTCTTCTCATTCCCTTTACTTGAACTGGAACAATCTGAACAGTTATTCACTACACAACTACAAAAAGGAGAGTGCACCTGTTTTGTCCATCTTCTAGAACTTGGTTGTGTGTTTTTTTTTTTTTTCAAAGTGGATTTTAAAATACCTAATTATCCCATCTCTTCTGTGTAGTGATATTCTTTAAATTCTACACATAGAAAAAGTTTATCTAAACATAATTTTCCCTTCAAGAACTTGCTATAATTGCTTTTCCATTCTATGCCTTTCATTCACAAAAGACACATGATTGTAGACTAGCAATCATTAGAAAAAAATATTCATGTTTTGTCTAAATTGCAAGCTCAGTCTGATCTACCAGGCAAGATAGGCAATTGACTCATCTAGGGACAGATAAGGGAACTCTCCAGAAAGAAAAGGTCTTATCTCCGTACACAACACAGAGAAGAAAAGAGACAAAAGGCAAGGAAGTTGTCTCACCTTTTATTAGGGAATTCACATTTTTGTACCTGGCCAATTACTTCGGTGGCACCATGTCCTGTTTCACATCAGGAATGATGGGAATATACTTCCTGGTTTGAGTCTCATTTAGGCAACTGACTTTTTGCCTAATCTGAGATTCCACTTACAGGGATCAGTACCCCTTGTCTGGTGTAAGTCAGCATTCTCCACTTTGAGCAAAAAGGCAAGGATGGATTAACAGGTCAGTCATTACTGTTGTATCCTAAAATTTGACCATGATCAAACGGGAAAGAAAACTAACTTTGGTTCCTATGTTGTCCAGAAATTGCTGAGCCACAGATTTTGATGGAGGCTTATCTCACTTGTGTAACATCAGCTGTTGTGCTACACAAGTGTCTACCTGCCTTACCTGAAAGCCTACTAAATAAAGACTTCTTGATACCTTTCTTTCCCAACCAACCATGGCAGCAGCAGCTGTCAACTCCTTACAACAAATCTGTAATTAAATGAAATAGCACAGTTAAATCAGACTCAGATGCTCTGAGCTATTGCAGAATTGATAATATCTCAGAGACACTAGTGTCATTTTTTGTGGAGAAGAGTTCATCTAAAAGGCCCCAGCATGTTCCAATTGCTGCCTTGTGCAACAACTAATGTTACACAATGCTGGCCTGGCGAAACTCAGACACGACTGTTTGAGCACAACTGTCCTCTGTCAGGTTCTCAGGAACTACCAACCAACAGGGGAAGTAAACCAGCTAAGAAAAACAGGAAGTGAAGAAGCAGGATAAACTCTTTTCCAGCTCTGAGGTGAAGCCCTCTGGGAATGTTGAGGGTAAAGCGAGCAAAGTCTGAACAGCACTTCTTTCTCTTGCTTGTAAATTGTGGATAATAGGGTAAATGAAGACAATGGAAGATAATGTTATTTCTCTCTGTGGTTGTTTCTGAAGTACTCTAATAGCAGTGAAGTTAGACAAGAAGGCATAGACTGATGTGGCAGAAAAGCTGCTGTTTATCCTGTAACATAAAACATATGAAGGCCATCCATTTAAACATTTTATTTCTGCACTTGCACAGCTTTTAATTCCATGGGAGAAGGAAAAGAGGGCATAGATCATTGTACTTTTGAAAGGGTAGGAAAGGAAGGAGGAGGCTTTTGTTATATAGTGACTTGAAGCATACAGGGCTGCTCACACTAAAATGAACCTGAATGAAAGCAGACTGCTTCTGAGCCACTCATGGCACTAGAAATAAAACCAACTAAATAAATACATCTAGGTGGAAGGAATCATGAGAAATATTTTTTTTCCTCACTGTAAGAATGGGGGGGAAACTGGAATATTTTTTAGCAGAACTGTTGCTAGTGGGGCCAAATGTGACTCCTGCAGCTTGCCCTGGATGCTAACCTTATTGAGGAAGTTTCTTTGTGAACAAGAGTTTTGAGTTTCTAGAAAACAGATATGGTATATGCATATTTGGTTAATGATGTATCACAGACATGATCTTATACTGATGTGTTATTGAAATAAAGAACTTCACAAGATCTTTTAGTGCAACCAATCACCAGTATCCCAAATGCACATTTTTCTTCCTTGTTATTGAAATTCTTTGGAAACAATGCCATTAAAGTAAAATGACGAACACAGCATTAACAGTGCAATAAGGAGAAGATAACAAAATGGAGTTCTGCATATATTCATTCTAATTCCAGTTTCTGTTTACATTTGCAATTTCATAAAAAGTTATCCGTTATTGTATTTTCAGGCAAAAAATAAAAACCCAAAAATTTATTCCAAAATGCAAATATATTCCTCATATACAACATGACTGAGTTAATGCTAATGCTACTTGTGGAAATTCAGCTTTTGTTGCTTACTTTTAGTTTACACCTTCAACATTTTTAATAGCAGGAAAGAAGCAACTGTTGCTAAGAATCCCAGGTCAAAGCCTAACAAAAAAAAAAAAAAATAATTCTTGTCTTTAGTGTTGGCAGTAACACCGAAGGAGTGTGATGTTTAAGACCTTAAAGTTATCCTATTACATAAAATAAACTCCATCAGTTTAATTTTCTTTATTTAGCTGTATATAAGGTTGAGATGACTCCTAGGACTACTTGAAGCAGTAGCTTTTTTAACTTTCATTAGCACTAGCTGGAATCACATACATGCAATCAGTGGCAGGATAAACTCAAAAGAATCCATTTGAAAATTTAAAAAAAAGCAGATTTAAAGACAGATTCCTATCAGTGCATTTTACATGACTATGCAAGGATTTTGATTTGATCCACACTCAGTAGGGGTGCCTGTTATTCAAACCATGTGGTATCCGCTTAGTATGCAGGCTATAATACTGCTGCTGTCAGCATTTGCTTTAAAATCTGATGCAATACATTACAAAGAAGATTTGAACAATCATAACTAAAATTTGTTGGGAAGACTTGAAACAAAGGACTGAATGAAGTGGAAAACTTATGGAAACAATAAAATCTGAAATGTTATAAAAAGAAACTTGGTATCCACATGGGAACTATTCTACAAACTTCTTGGCAAATTTTAATCAGACATGCCTAACAGAAGTAATATAACTAACTTCTATATAAACAAAAACATGCATACGTTCCAACAAAGGGATTAAATATTACAGTTAACATTTTTTAGGACTAGCATATATAGGAATACTTGGTGCAACCTGATGGCACTGAACTTAGAGAAAAATGCATAGCTAACTAGCAAAATAATTTCCAATACATATCTGTTTATTAGGTCATCTTTCACTATTTCCCACTGTGAAGACTATACTTACAGTAAGTTTTATACAATGTAATTCTAGAATTTTATTCCACGTAGCTTTATTTGGTCTTATTAAACATTAGGGGAGACTTTTCTGTCCAAAACACATACACTGATAATCATAACCTTCATAACCTGATGTATTTATACTTAAAGATTTACTAGTAATGTTGCTATAAATTAATATTTACATAAGTCTGTCAGAGGTTACGAAGGAGTTCAGTTGAAACAGTTGTTTCCCAAAGAGATCTAAATCTTTACTGTAAATTACACAGCAGAGAGGCGGAAGACGTAAGACTTGAAAACATTTACCTCATAATAAGTACTACGTAATACACAGCTTAGTGGTTCAGAGGTTTTCAAAGTTTTATGGAAACACAAATATATGCAACCAAAAGTTAAAGAAGCTGTGTTAACTTTTAGAGGTGAAGAAACAAAAAACACGGGGGAGGGATTGACCAAAATTTTATGGACCTTGTGACAGTATGAGAAATAATACCTGTATCTCAGATCAGGATATGAAAACTCATACCATTTTGACTCAGTCTGTGTTTCAGAAGACTGGCCTTCATCTACATGAAAAAAATCCTTCCTTCTTTAGTCAAGCAGTGAAGTCTTCTTTGCCAAATTTCACTTGTGTTAATTCTAACATCTTGAGGGCTAAAAAGTGACATAAGAGTACACCCTAACATACGTTTCCAAACAAGGAGAGAACAAGGTGGCTATTTCAGACAGTAAAAATACATTTTTTGCATTATGTATAGTGACATTAAGTAAAGGAAATAAGACCAGCACTACAGGATATGATTATTAAAGTTATCATAGAGTCATAGAACAGGTCCGACTGGAAAAGACCTTCAAGATCATCAAAGCCAACCTTACGCCTAGCTCTATCAAAACCCACTAAACCATGTCTCTAAGCACAACACCTAACCAGCTCTTAAACACCTCCAGGGATGGTGACTCCAGCATCTCTCTGGGCAGGCCATTCCAATGCCTGACAACCCTTTCTGTAAAGAAATGCTTCCTAAGATCCAGCCTGAAACTCCCTTGCTTCAACTTCAGGCCATTTTCTCTTGTTCTATTACTTTTCACCAGGGAGAACAGACCAACTCCTGCCTCGGTACTACTTCCCTTCAGGTAGTTGTAGAGGGCAATAAGGTCTCCCCTCAGCCTTCTTTTCTCAAGGCTAAACAGCCGCAGATCCCTCAGCCTTTCCTCTTAAGAGGCATGCTCCAAACCCTTTACTAGCCCACCTCTGTACCCTCTCTCCAGCACCTCAAGTTGTCCAGTGCCGAGTTCTTTTACACATTTAAGATCATCAAGATCTTAAGGGTACTCTTAATTGAGGTGAAGTCATCATTCTTATAGGTGTTCTCTAGTCTGCTATAGACAGCAACTTGATAACAAGTTCCTGGGCAGACAGACCTTGATTCAGTATGGTGAGTCTTTCATTAACTGTGTGCAGCAGAAGTTTTCTAGTATTAGCAAGACTATAATCTACCACGAACTATTGATATGAACAGATTACAGACCCTTTTGAGATTCTTTCCAAGATAATTTTCCTTAGAAACAGCAAGATGGGTATTACTGTTAATACATAAAGTATTAAAAAAAACCCAAACCCTAATACCAAAAAAACCAAAACCAAACCTTTAATCACAATGAAATGTAACATTCTGACATGACCAAGCACTACAGGGCATGAATTTATTTATGAGGATGAATACAACAAAGATGAGACTGAACTGAGGACCTAGAAAATAAAGATTCTTTTTTTTTTTTTTTTGCCATTATAAGTTACACTTGGTATTATTTTTGAGTATCGTTTCTATCACAAACCATAAAAATAACTTTTAAGTGCCATGTTACTATCAACCAAGGAAAAGGCTTCTGGTGACAGTATGCTCAATGGTTCTGCTGTCAGAAGAAAAAAATGTATCAGAATTGTGCTTTTGTCACTTCATCCTACTGCTGGGCATGCACTTATTTCTTCTTCTTTTTGGCTTCAACATAGCCACTTCTTACCAAGCCTGTGGTATAACCCTATGAAGATGTGCACAAAAGGAATACATTAATGTAGCAAACTCAAATATTTTCCTTAGTTTAACCAACTACAAAGACTCTACAGAAACTTTTCAGCTTCCATTTTCAACTCCTTCCCTTCCATTTGCATGGCTTATTTATTAAGCAAGAAAAAGATGGTTTATTAAAAAGTAATGATGGAGCAACGATAAGAAAACAATGCATTGACAGTAAACTCAACTGTGCATTTTTCCCATGCTTCACCTTCAGTTTAGGAAGCCAGCTTCCAAACCACAAAAGGACCAGCATGATGTGGAGATTCTGGACTTTCTCTTAAGTAATACTTCCTTCACTTATTGTATAACTAGACCACTTCTGTAGTATAGCAGACATTTATTTTTTGTGTTAGATAAATGGTGGTATTAGAGCACAAGATTTCTTAAGAAGCTATGCTGTAGGGACTTTATTGATCATGAAGCATAGACACAACCATCAGAGTACCAAAATGTATAGGTCACATGTGTTTCTGGCAATAGCTTTCTAGTCTTCTTGACTACTGAACAACACACCACCATATTGTAGGAAAGGTGTCCAAACTGTTCTTGCTGTGAGACAGTATGTGCAAAAGCAGTCATTGAATTTACTGATATAGTAATGGCTGCTTAGGAAGGCTATCTAGAACTACAATCTAGTTGTGCATTTTGCACTAGTAACACACTTCATCTCATTTCCTTACTTTGACCTATGCCATCAGTTTTATCCCTAATACATGACGCCTCATTTCAGTACATCATTCCTTATATCCCATTGTCATTACATTCCATTGTAATTTCTGATGACCACAATAAATCACCCAGTGATGACTTGTACCCATAGTACAATAAAATTTGAGATCCAATTGCAAAGTCTAAGTATTTCAGAATACCAGCTTGATAAGTCTGAACAGGGAGTTCAAACAGGAGAGACCTATATCCAGCGAGATTGTGAGGGTACATGCAGTGGACTGGTTGAATCTTCAGCTTAACAACACTCCACACTCAGCTAGGTATTGTACATTCCCAAGCGCTAACACCAAATGGAAATTCCTAAATATGGTAGAAGCTAGTACCAGGCAGACACTATAACCTGAAGTGATTTGTGTATACCTCAATGCTACCATAATTTCATTTTTACCATTACAGATCTTCTTTCAATTCAGGGCCCTCAAAAGCAGGAGTAGCCGTGGTGGTAGAAGTTTTCTTCAGCTTTTTTTTTTTAAAAAAAAACCCCAAACCAAGCACTGGGAAGAAACTACAATTAAAGCCACAGTTTGGGTATAAATAATGACTCAGTCAACTGTTTTTTATTTTCATTTTTGTTTTCACTGACTGAGAATGTAAATTGAACTTTAGTACTATTGTGCTTTGTTCTCCCTCTCTGTGAAAATGTGTTCTGCATTAAATTGCATGGATAAACTAGAACAGCTCCAAATATCACCCTTCAGCTTTTGTATAACACAAGAGCCAAGAAAAGATAGAGAATGTGGTTTTATGACCAACAGATGGTGTAATTGGTATCATAGATGTTTTTATGTCAAGGGGTCATAGGTTCAGCCTCCATCTGGAACCTTCTCAGATCTGCTGTGTAGCTAAATGATTAAAGAAGCTATATTGGGTCAAAAACACAACCACCTGCCTGAGGGTAAAAGTATTGCTTTCTTGATCTAGCTGTTGTACTACAGTTGCCTCCCATATTACAGTTCTCAAGCCAACCAAAGCAGTAGTTAATATCAATAGGATTCAACAAAACCCACAAATTTGCTCATACCCTTCAAGATTCTCAGTAACTTTTTATAAGTCTCATAAACCAAAGATGAGTTTTGCTTACTTGAGTGAAAAGGTATTCTGTCTCAGGTGATAAATAATTGCCACAGGCCAAAACCCAATTAAGAGGAAGCAAGTATGCTGGGTAGACCTTCGGAGATTCAGCATTGGTCAGTTGGCCAAGATGATTCACATCTCAAAGGATTAAGACACATTTGTATCCTGATGGTAAAAAGAACATTAATACTCAACACAATTGATTGCAGCTACAGTTTCTGGATTAGGATCGGAGAATCAACAAAACCATTCTGATCCTACAGTATTAGGGTTATATATGGTTTACCTGGCCAAAAGAGAGTACCAATAATATATGCACACAACAAGGTCACCACTTCACTTATGCGGGGAGTATTAGCAATAATAAATGGCCAAAGTCAGTGAAACCATGAATTCAGTGGAAAGACTCACTTCCATGAGGTAGGGATTCTACATACTCTTAGTATTGTTCGTTCTGTGTTGCACCAAACTTGGCTGTGATATATCAAGATTTAAGTGCTCTCTATAATATTGACCATATAAAGCTTTCCTGGCTAACACTAGAAATATGTTAAATGTTTCTAATAAAAAAAAACCTGACACAAACTGCCACAGTTTCTTGAAGTTCTGCCACAAAGCACCCCATTACTCTTTGAGAACTCTGTATAGCAGACTCCTATGATAGCAACAGTGGTCCAGAATCTGAATTTTAAAGATAATGACACAGGTTAATGCTTTCCATTACCACAATTCATGTGCTTATACATGAAAAAAAACCAAACCAACCAACAAACCAGCGAAGTCAAACTCTTTTGAATTGTCAAAACACTCCCTTATATTGTCTTTTAAGGATTCTCCCACGCTAAAGAAAAACTCGGAGTTTTTTAGTACTTTAAAATAAGCTTTAACACAAATTAGAAGCTTATGTTAAACAGACAGGTTTATTTTCAAAATTTAAATACAAACCCTATAATTCTAAGTGAACATAAATACAAAGAAAACATGTGACCTTGTTACTAGCATTAAAAGTTCCTCTTTCCCCATATGACTGAACTGGCAGCCTACTAGATCTCTTCAATCACCTGCTGATGATTTCGAGAAACCCACACACCTGAGGAATTTCAGCTGTTGATAACATGCAAGATTATGTGCTTTGTTTTGCAGATCCCTATATAAAATACACATATGCCTTCAGAAAGCAGTTGCTTATTCACAGCAGGTGAAGCTTTAACTGCACTTTCTTCGATGCTAACATGTCTTTACATAGGGAGTCATTCATATTTTATGCGCTTACTGGTTTAAGAAAAACTTGAGATACAAATAAGGAGAAAAGAAAGGCCTATTTTCTCTCTCATGCACATTAAAAAAAACCCCAAACAAACACACAACACATTTCTATTTATTGTTACCTACCAGAAATGGTGAAATAGTTTCCTTTAATAAAGGAAACATTCTCTCTGCTGCAGAGCTCTTTTCCTAGTTGCCTGTACTATGGGAAGGATCAGAAACACCACATCAATTTAATAACATATATTTCCATTCCAGTCATCTCTGAATAGTTGAGAGATTTCAAGTGGATGCAGGATTTCTGAAAATGGGTAACCTTAGCTGACCACACCAAAATATTTATATTAGCTGCCAAGCATATTGATTAGACATTTGAGTGCTTCTAAGTGGGAAACATTATTGCTATAATATTCAGCAGCCAAGAAAACAAGTTTATTAATTTAAGTACTTCTATGTGAATTCATGTAGCCTGTCTTCATGGGCATATTAAGTCCCTTGATTACTGCTCAGGAACATCCCGCAGTTTCAAATAATACTTGGGAAAAAAAACCATATTGAAAACACTTTATAAAACTAAACAGGCAGAGAATTGCAAGTAATAAGATCATATATCCTGAGATGGTTGTGAAACACAGCATGATGCTCCTATGCTATCCAAGAAACCTAGCTTGCTCTTGCCTGAGCTTAGGTACGTCAAAGCAGTAGATAATTTCACAGGAAAAGTCATAATGAGAAGACCCACACTTGGATCTTCCAGAAAAACCTGAAAATTAATCCCCTTTCACCTCTAGGTTCTTTGGGCAAACACATGAGTACTTGAAATTATCCATTGGTCTAGAAATTGCTGTTCCAGTGTCATGTGTAAAACAGATGTTTCGAACTTCTCTCTTTGTCATTACTGCCTGGCAAAAGCAATATTGTGATGTCTACAAAGAGGAACCAGGATTAACCAGTGGGTTTTTAAGCTATATTCTACTGAATAGACACACAGCAGCTAGAATAGAGTCTACTTCCACAACGAGATGCTCTTCCTCCACTTGTTTCCTCAAATACATCAACACTACCTTAAGGGACAATAAACAAGTATACAAAGTCATCTACTATCAGCCTAAGACTCTTCTGAGGCAATACCTGTTTTCTGGAAGTAAAGGGCCATGTCTGCCCCTTCAATCACCAAGTATGATGCTCAGATGCTAAAGAGGTAGAGCATTGTGCAAGTTTCATGCTGCCCATGAACAGTTCCACAGTAAACTACCACAAAGGCAAATGTTGCTGCCATTTTTGTTTCTGTGGCAATGAGAACTCCCTCAGACATGACTTAGTTAACTACACCTTTCTTCTGTCTGCCCTGTTGGCTGCACAAAGAATCGCTGTGGCCAAAGCAGTACACATGTGCTGAACTTCTAGGTTCTTGTTGTTGTTGTTTGGGGTTTTTTTGTGTGTTTTTATTTATTTATTTTATTTTAATGGTTGAAGTAGTCAAAACTTGTTCAAACCTTGCCATTTGATGTGATGTCTTAGCTTGGCTCAAAACCAGTAAGAGATTTGGGTTTTTCCCACCTAGCTGTTTTCAACTCCTTCCTTAGCCCAGCATAACAATGTATTTATAGAAAGATGTGTTGATATCTAATAAATTCCTTTAGTTATCACACATCAAACTTTCCCTCGGTTAGCAAATGGTGCATATATATAACTTCATATGCTAGTTTCAACATGATTTTGCAGTTGCATCTAATTTTGCTGTGACTTGCATCACTATTTGTTCTTGCAAACACAAGCAGTTTCTGATACACAACAAATTGTAGTACTCAGAACCAAGCTCAGCATTTTCCTGTGTACAGTTATTCCCTAGACTTGAGTGGACCAACAGCGAGCAAGCAACAATTTCGGTGACAATGAACTTCTGTAACCTAGTCACATTACTAATGACAGCCAGGATCTTACTGCCCATTTTCTTCACTGTAGCACTTGGCATTCTTATATTATTCTTAACCAGCATTTAATGTATACTTTAAGTTTCATGCGTTAACTGAGGGCCCCTCAAATTATACCAAATTCCACCTCTGTAAAAACCATCACTCTCTTGCTGTCTTTACCTCATAGCATTCAGACAATGTTTCCACTACTGACCTGTTAACTCCAGCATGTCTGATACTGCAGCTGTACTATCTTACCCACACTTAATTCTATGGTTTAAAATAGTAAAAAATTACTAAAATGGCAAAACTGGCCTTCTGTACTTAGTGGTGATCCCTGACACTTGAGTCATTATACATTTCTACAGATTTCAACTCCTGCTTCAAACCTCAAATATGCATGTATTCTAAATTGCAAAGCATTTAAAACCAGTGTGCGCCAAGGAACAGATGAGCACTGGAATGAGACCGAAACCGAGTCACAACATTTTCACTGGAATCACCACCTAATAAATCCACTTCATTTGTACCATCATATTAAACTCCCAATGGAATGCAACTTCCTGCACATCCCTTGTCTCACACCAGTCAGGTAACAGCAACATGCCTCTGTATTTGGGAAATGTGGACATAAGCACTAAAACAAGGTCTACTTATCATACACTTTCATTGGTTGGGTAATTCTTAAGCAACTAACAAGGCATTTATTTTTGGTGGCTACCCTGAATATGAAGGGAAAAATAAAAGCAGGAAGATGACTGGAAAATAAAAATGCAGGAAATAGCAAAAGCTTCAAGAAACAAGAGCAACCGACTCAAAAGTTCTAATCTTTTAAAATCCTTAAACTTTAAAAAATTCTTATTCTCAAGATAGCAATTTACATATCAGCAGTTCAAGTACTTAAAATTTGCTTATTAACAGATTTTTAAATTCAGCACATTTCAGTAAAACAATCATGCCTATGGCTTAACTTCTTAATGTGTAGTTCTGTTACCCATGAAAAACCTCATGAAATCTATCACTGCAAATGCTGGTTACTGTTTGTTACCAATTCTTTTGTGTGCAGCTTGACCATGGAAATCTAAGTTTGAATCAAAATTAGAACTATAGCCTTTCACCAACATTCTATCTGAAGAGTCATAAACAGGAATTTTACCACCAATGAGTATTCCATAGTATTAGCTACTTTAAAGGCTACTTAAACACTGCCAGATTTTAAACCTAAAGGCTGCATACAAAGGTATAGGGTATCCTAATCGGTTTAGATTCTGTTAAGTGAGATTCACATTTACCATTGACATCAAGGCAGCTGTACTCAGTACAAACATGATAAACACAACTGAAGCTAGCTTATAAAAAAAATATTATCCTCATGAAGTTAAAACAAAAAATACTTGATCTTTCAGCAATTAACTGTAAAGAAGAGCTATGTGAAAGAACAGGAAAAAATCCAAACCACTGAAAAATTTTATCCTCCTCAGCTTTAGTCTAACATGTACTTACTGTAATGCACCAAGAATAAATTCTTTCTCTTGTCTTCCCTTCCCATCCTCCTCAACACCTACTGTGACATTCTTTGGTAATCAGTTTGCTCCAAAAGAATCCCAATTTTGAATAGTGCAAGTGAAAAAAAGTGACACTTCCTGTCTTGAGTCATAATCATAGAACCACAGAACTACACAACAGACCAGGTTGGAAGGCACCTTAAAAGATCGGCTGGTCCAACCTTCTGTGGGAAAGAGAATTTAGATGGGATTACCCAGCACCCCAGGTAATCTGTCCAATCATGTCTTGAAAGCTTCCTGTGATGGGACTACTGCACTCCTGGGGATGTTGTTTTCCAGTAACTAATGTTTTTTCTCACTGCAAAAAAAATATGTCAAGATGAAATCTTTCCTGGTGCAACTTATACCCACTGCCCATTCTCTTCTCTCTTCACAAGGAGCCACTTGGAAATCTTCTGCCCTCTGTAGATCCTCTTTAAATACTGGAAAACTGTGATGAAGTCCCTCTGAGCCTTCTCTTCCCCGGGGTTATGAGACCTGAATCCTTTGGGTCTTTTGTCAAAAAGCAGCTCCGCCAGCTTTTTTGCTATTTTTGTGGTCCTCCTTTGGATCCTCTCCACTCTGACCCTGTCTTTCTTGAAATGTGGGGACCAGAACTGGACACAGTACTCCAAGAACAGTCTGACAAGTCCTCAGTAGAGTTGGATGATCACACCTCTATCTCTGTTAATAAGCCTCCAAAACATTCTAATTCTTTGGCTTGCATCAAATATAAGTTAACCAGTAGATTACACATTTCCAATTCTACTTAAGCTTTTCCTCTGACGCCAATACTTACTGTTTTTTTGCCAACACCAGATCCCCTGTTGGGCAATGTAGCTCAGTTATCCAACGAGCATGCAATGTCAGGTGGTAACACCTTTAATAGCAGGGGTAAATAGAGCAATCTTACCTGTATAATATGGTAGGCAAAACTGCAGTATTTTCTTCTGCAAAGGTCTTTCAAAGCTGCAGCATATTCCATCTAGACTCGAGTTTGTTGATACATCAGAATTTCTACACTGAGTCACAGCAAAATGTGTCTGGCCCAGTGTCTTGTTTCCAACAGCAGTTTTCCATAAGTATCTGCTATCCAAGTATTAGAAATTGGTCACGTAGAGAACTGTCCTTCCCTGACAGATATTACCAGCAATCTGCAGCTCAGCTGATTTATTAATTCATGTGACTTATTGTACATATTTTGCAATGATATAGCACACAACGGACAAGAAACTAAAATTTGAAAAATGAATCAACAGCAAGACAGTGTAAGTCCATTATCTTATTAGCATGAAAACTGCCCAAAACCATAAAAACACAAGAAATGTTATCCAGTCACTTCCATTTATTAGGACACTGAAACAGTTTAGCTTACAAATGCTGTGTGTTAGCTGTAAATATTTCCTCTGTTTAAGCAGCATTTACAGTTCATGTACATGAAATCATCTTAAGATGCAAGACACTTTTGTGGTAGCAACATTTTAGATCAGTCAATGCCAACTCTCCACAACCCTGTTTAAAATAATGAAGTCCAGATGGAATGACAGAAGGAGACAGTACACCATTCTGTGCAGTGACTGGGATCATATTTCAAAAGTGGGGGGGAAAAAAAATTAAAAAAAAAAATAATCAAAGTTATTCAGTCATATCTCTTTTTCTTTCTTAATATTCTCCTTATGCCTTTCACCTCCTATCCAAAGATAATGATTACTATAGTAAACAGAAAAGGTATCTGTAAGTTTTCCTATAAAAACAATGAACCTACATAAATAACAATTAATTATTTTTTAAATATTCCAGGAAAATAGTTCTCTTTAAGAAAAATTTAAAAAATGTATCATGTAGACAAGTTTCTTCAAGACAGAAGTACTTTCGAAGTATAAGTTCTTCCCAGTCCCCAGACATCACAAACAATTGCTTTTATCAGGACAATTTCAATAAATGACCACCTTATTACAGTCAAAATGCATTCCTTCTCAACTACCAGATACTAATCTTGAGTAAAAGAACCCAAACTAAACAATTAACATTTATTTCTGATCACTTTACGATACTGATTCTTCCACTTGCCTGAAACCCTGTTTCAAATACTTGGTAGGACAAAATACATAAATTAATTGAATTAAAATTAAGAATCCAGATATTTATTTTCAATAAAAACATTGACATTTGGGCTAAGGCCCTCATGTGTTTGATTCACCTCACAGTATCTTGCTGAATAGCTTCCATATATTTACTAAGATCCCAGCCTCACTCCACATCTGAAGAAATGGATGAAAAATTCCCACTTCAACGAAACATGACCATAAAGCAACTAAAGCAAGCTTTTTTATGAATGTTTTAATACTGTGTATGTGTCTGACAAATGAATTAGATGATAGTATCTCTTAGGAATATACCTGAACTTTTGTTTCATCAGAACCATTTAGTCACAGCTTTGAGACTGCCAGGAGTTCCACTCTGCTTCCTGACAATTTAGGTGTTATCACTCCATTTTAAAGTAAAAAGCCAAAACAAACAAACCAACCCATGTAACTAGAGATTGTTACTAGTCCTCGAAAGTGCAACCAAAAAATTCTGCCCATTTGCAGACAACCTAAAACAAAATGCAAGAAGTCAATATAGATACTGCAATCTAGTTTTTCAATGCTAACTGGTGAATTGCTTACCTTGAACTCAAAAAACACTTATTATTGGAACCCAGCGTCTTACTTGTTCCCAGCTCCTATAATCACAGGCTTGAGTTTACCGGAATATTCAGGGCAATTATCAAACCAAAAATGACTCACAAGCTCAAAGCATAGTCTAAAGTTTTAATTTCCATTTCTTACAGTCTCTGAGGGTCTTGAGAAAGTTGATTGTTCTTCACTTCTGTTCCAGTCTGTAAAATGGGAATCAGCTTCCTTCTCCACCTTTTTTTTTTTTCCTTTTAAAAAGGCTTTTTTTTTTTTTTTTTCTTTTAAAAAGGCTTCTCACAGGCTTTTTACTCACAGTTAAGAGAAAAATGTAAATGTCAGTGACATAGGAATACTCTTTCACATCGGAATGAAGGTTTCTCTACGTTGCACAGAGTATGATTTGACTGTTTCAAATAGTAAAGTAACAGTAACAGAAGTGCCCCAGTTCAACTTTAGGTGGTTTATCTGAATGTATGCAGGTGAGTTTTGAAAAACAGCACAGAGACAGTCACTGTGAACTGAAGGAGGCAGTACAATGATCTAATGCAGAGTATTCAACACAATATGGTCATGCTACAAAATCTTATCAGAAGTAAAACTCTGAATCAGACATGATTAACTGTTTATTTAAACAATGATGTTTCTCAAAAGTAGTCTTGTAGTCCTCAACCAAAAAGGTATGTAAGTGCAAACAACCCAGAATACAGACCTGGAGAACAAACATTTTTTAAACTGTCATTCTTAAAGCAAAATCCTGAAACACATAGCTGTATTTTTTGTTTTATGAAAAGGTACAGCTTATGGCCATCCTTCCTTACCAGTTTCCTCTGATTGTTATAATGTGTCTACCTGTGTAATGTCCATTTCTGCTTTTTGAAAATTCTAACAGCATAACCTCCAAGTATTACTATCCAATTACTTGGACATTTTGTGTACATGTATTGAGTTCTGTCTCAGCAGTGCTTGTACCATCTAAACTCTTACTAGCTATCTGTGAGTCTTCTCATGTAAGGTATAGCTGTTTACAGAGATAAAACTTAGCACACACCATTTTAGTGCTTCACATCAGTTTGACTAAGCTAGTATTTATCTGCCACTTCCAAACCTTGGTTCATTCTTCATGTTGCTTATGACTGCTCTTCAAGACTGGTGCAAAGCCTCCCTGACTGAACATACTATAATATAATTACACCAGTTTCACAATTCAGAGGCTTCAGTTTAGATGTTGTATAGTTAATAGTATGAAAAACCTCATCCATAGTATCAAACACATATAATTACATATGAAATGCAGGAAGCAAATAGTATTTAATATCAATTTGCCATTCAGAGAATTCCATTATCTATCCAGGCATTCTTAAAAACTGGCTTCCAAAAATGGTTAGAGAAAGATATCAACAAAGAAGAATCAAAATTCCTCCTTCAATTTAATAATAAATGATGTGGTAATAGCACAAAATTATCTCTTAATGTGTTATTTTCTCCTTTTTGGCACTATTAGGGACAGCCTATGTTCATCTGGGGGGAGAAATAATTCCTTTAAATTTATATTAAGTTCCTACATTCTGAGACTATGTAGAGAAAATGTTTTTGGGGAAAAGTGTATATTCATACACATTTTTTGAGAACATTTAAGAATTTGAAGAAATAAATGTAAAACTTTTTAAGATGAAACATACAAAAAAGTCCTGTATGCAACTATGGTATCACATTTTAAGGAATGCTAATAAATCCAAAAGTTTGAATTGGAAATACACTGTGTCATTCACCAGTTTCAAAATTTACCATTGTTCCCCTCACTGCATTTGTACAATTATGGAATAATCTTGTTACTTAGTCAGGTTTCAATGTCATCAGTGAAAGAACTTGAATATGTGAAGTGAGGTCACTATACAGAGTAAAATACTTATCCTGATAATTTGGGGAAAGAGGAATCCACAACAGCAGTCTAATTCAAGACAGACTGTGCAGCTTCCTTAAGAAGAGATGCAGCTTTGTCCAATTCTTGTTCTGTTTGTTCCACTGTTATCACTACCCGAATACTAGAAAAAGAAAACCAGGACATACATAGTAAACTTTACTCCTTCCCTTCAGCTTTAGATTTTTCTTGTACTAATTTTAACACATTAAGATCTCTACCTCTAGGGAAATCGTTATGAATTCAAATTAAACCAGAAACAAGACATACAATTAAAAAAATAGACTATATTTCTTCCCCACCATACACACCACAGAAATTTTATTATCATCTTTATCTGCAGATGTGCAGATGTGCAGTCATGGACATGTCCCTGGTAACAGGCAACATGCCGATCACTCAGATTCAGGTAGTTTTTATACAGTTATTTCAGGGTATTAGAATCCTGTAACAGTTACTGAAAATATAACTCAAAATGAAGCCTTTCCCATTTTTTAAAGAAACAAATTAACTGTAGTCTACTTCATAAAACACCATCATTATATGAAAAGCGATGGAGAGTCATATCCAGTAAAACAAAATAATGCTACATCAATGGGCCAAGGCTCAACAAGACTAAGTGCTGGGTTCTACACTTGGGTCACAAACACCCCATGTAATGCTGCAGGCTTGGGGAAGAGTGGCTGGTAAACTGCCTGGGGGGTGCTCGTTGACAGCTGTCTGAATATGAGCCAGCAGTGTGCCCAGGTGGCCAACATGGCCAATGGCATCCTGCCTTGTATCAGAAATAGTGTGGCCAGAAGAATAAGCGAAGTGACCGTCCCCTACTGGCACTAGTGAGGTCAAACCTCAAATACTGGGCTCAGTTTATGGCCCCTCACTACAAGAAGGACACTGAGGTGCTGGAGTGTGTCCAAAGAAGGGCAGCAAAGCTGGTGAAGGGTCCAGAACACAAGTTTTATGAGAAGCAGCTGAGGGAACTGGTGTGGTTTAGACTGGAAAAGAGGAGGCTCAGGGGAGACCTTCCCTCTCCATACAGCTACCTGAAAAGAGGTTGTAGCAAGGTAAGCATCAGTCTCTTCTCCAAAGTAACAAGTCAGACAAGAGGAAATAGCCTCATGTTGCACCAGGTGAGGTTTAGGTTTAATGTCAAAATTAGGAAAAATTTTTTCACTGAAAGGGTTGTAAAGCAGTGGAACAGGCTGCCCAGGAAGTGGAGGAGTCACCATCCCTAGAGATCTTTAAAAGATGTAAAGATGTGCTGCTGAGGGTTGTGGTTTAGTAGTGAACTTGGTAGTGCTGGGTTAACGGTTAGTCAATAATTTTAAAGGTTTCTTCCAACCAAAACAATTCTATGATTCTAGGATTTTACTAACCTGGGTGGAGGAAGACATTTTTCTTCTTTCTCCAGATAGCAGGCCTGAGTTAATGCAATACCACTATTCATGCACTACAAATAAAGAAGATGCGTCAGTTGTCAATCTGGGAACTTCTGATGGCATATCCTTTTGATCACCAAATACACGTAAGTTGCTTTCATAAGTTTGTTTTTAGGATAACTCTAAGTTCTTTCCTAAATGGAGGTTTTAGAGTTGTGCAAAATCATCTCTTATTTTAATAAATTAAATAAGGTTAGGGTCTAGCTCCTTCAGCGTTCCTCTCCAAGTAATCAGACAAAAAAGCAGTATTAAGTAGGCTATTAAATCATATTTAAGCACGTTTTAAGGAAATCAACTTCAGTGTTTCTTTTTGTTGTGTAGTCTTGTTTACCTGACACCTGAAAAATAAAACTTCCCCATCAACCTCTATGTGGGAGAAAGAGATTCAATGTGTACTGAAGATGGAAAAAATACTACATACAAACCATGAGATTTTTCACACACACACACACACACACACACACACAAAAGTTTATGGGTTCAAACAAGGAAAATTACAGAAAGCTAGGCCTCAAATGGTTAAAATACACCACTATCACCTGTCCAAATGACAGCCTTTATTCTTATGAACATCATGAAAAAAAACTTCTAAGCAACAATTTTATACGGAAATTTGAGTTTTGAAGTACATAACAGGAAAATAACTATTTTCTGAAGTAAAAGGTCTAACTTATATTTTCATCTAGTGCTACAGACCTAAACATCTGCAGCAAGAAATGGTTAGAAGATGGTCTTTAATATAGACCTATAAAACGCAAAAAAACCTGAGTTTCTTGCAGTACTCCTGCAAGACATTCCAAGTTACCCAGCAAGCCTCCCTACTCATATGCACTTCATTCATTATTCACATTCAAAGGCAATGATATATTGTAATTGCTGTGGAGACACTTACATAATCCACAACTCTTTTGAGTAACTTCACATCATTTTCTCGAGATCCACAGCTCTCTTCCAACTGTAGGTGCAATGCTGGAGAAAAAGATTCTCCCACTACTTTTAAGCCAGAAATTCTAAAACAAATAAAAAAGCCTTTAATACACATCTTACTTCAACACACATGTTAAAAGTTCTAGATAGCCTCTCCCCTAACTAAGTGGAGAACAAGAAGGGATTTTTCACTTTACCATTACTAATGCAGACAAAACATTTATGCATTTCAGCTTGCAATAGGTAAAAGTAACAAAACAAGTGAATGTCTTTCCTAAGGAGTTTACCAAATGTATTTTCAGCACGTTTGTGCAACAATAATGACTCCTCCTTTTGCATAAAGGATTAATGATTCAGAAATTTTGAAAGGATCCTTAAGAAGGTTTAGGAGAAATGTTAGCATTAGGCCTGTATGTTGCTGATAAAAACACAGCTAGAGAAGTCAAGTCTTTGGAATCTATATCAAGAAAATAAGTAATAAAAAAATCTTCTAACCCACTTACGTGATAAGAAGTAACAAGATTATTTTTTTAGCAAGACTTCTGATTTTAAATTATTTCCTGTAGAAAATCTTTACAATTTTATCTGTCTCTTAGTCAAAAGCTCCACTAAAATGATTTATATGCATTGCTCCCACATCTGTAAGTAGCAACAGCTATTAACCAAGTTCCTAGAATTTGACTGTATGATTGACATTTGATTGTCCAAAAATTACATTTGATTGTCATTGTCCTGATATATGATAGATCTATATCTATCTATCTCCATCCATGTGCCTATAGACATGATCCATACATTATATGTAATCATATTCAGGACAGAGTTATTCCTCTCTAAAGAGTTGTATCCAATACGCAAGCAAGACCTCCGGTCTCCGAAATTTAACAGGTCCCATACATGCATGTCTACCATGAGCCATAATTTTGATTTCTTGATTTTGATGAGCTTGCCTCACACACATTGTAAGTTTATACCCTCATTTTCAAATAATCTTTTTATTTTTACAAAGTTCAAGACCCAGTCAGAGCAGACGAGATATTAAATCCATAACACCAAAATTGGAGCCTGTAGGAGAGAGAACTGGAACTACAAACACACTGAATCAATTATAAGCCTGAAAAAATGAAATTATACTCTAGGATGGAAAGCATCTTGCATTATTTCTACAATGCTATTTCAATTCACAGACCATTCCAGAAAGAAAAAAAAAAAATCAAACTCGTATTCTTCAGCCACGAAACTGCAAACATTCTGGTGTATCTCACCTACACTTGCAAACTAACCAAACACAGGCTATTTCCTTAATACACAAGCACACACACTGAATTTGTCTCAATACAGCACGCGTATCTAAAATCAGGGATACAACATTTGGTAACGTAAAAGACAATGAAAAGCAGTTCAAAGTCCAGCTACGAGGCAGAAAGACAACACACAGTATAGTCACATAACTTATCTGTTTAATTACAATCCCTAGGAGTGACCTGACTTTTAAGAAGCAGTGTTCTACAAGTAGGGAGATAAGAGTAGATTCCAGATGAAGTTTCACTGTAGTTTAAATCTATTTGTTGGAGAACAGTCTTAGACAAGCTACTAAAACAATTAAGTTTTGCTTAGAGAGACACAGTATGAGCTTCGAGTTACAAAACAGAAGTAATTATTTAACTGAAACAGATAATCATAAACTGTCACCCTCCAAAGAGTAAATGAGTAGGAAGCAAGCTTTTTATCACTTTCATTCAAACTGAGTCCTCACCCGAACAACATGCTTTGTATTTACTATATACTTACTCACATAGGCTGCTTACAAGTTTCAAATTTAATTTTAATCTTAAAACTTTTTCTGTTTGTCACACCTGTAGTAAACTGTACTACATAATTAATCTTATCAAACTATTTGAAGAACCTTGGGATTTTAACATAAGGTCTTCTGATGGCAATGACTTTCCCATGAAGTGTTAACTATGTTTCCCTAAGCCTCTGCCAAATTAACATTCAACAAGTACTTCAGAATCCAATGTATGAACACTGTAACCTTCCTGAAATCAGAATTCAATGTGAATGATGTGAAAAGCTGTGAAAGTTTTTTTTCAAACAAAAATGTACAATTTAC
>WTSP01026847.1:0-10227 GCA_025331215.1 Actenoides lindsayi | reverse complement strand
ATATCAACAGAAACGTAGATTATATTTTATGACTAATATACAAAGTATATTATAGTAATATTGTTTTATTTGCTTGACCTCAAATAACAGGTATTCAATTTCACTGTATTTATATAATCATTTCTCAGCATTGCAATATTTGGCACCAAAAAAAAAAGGGCACGCTAGTTAGAATTTCTCTCTTTCAAACTACGTTAATACTTAAGAGAATCTTTACCTATATAGGGAGTCTCGGCTCAGAATGACTAAAGACCTCTATGAGAACAGACTATATCTGCTCTTCATCATCATATCAATCTCCAAATGCTGCTCCTGCAAGAAAGAGCTCTTGTGGTCTATTTCTCAGACACTCATTTAACATTTGTCTCTGACAGGAACTTTCCAGCCTCCTGACTAATATTACTCTAATAAAACTGTTCCATACTACTACCACACTGAAAATTCTAAACCCAAAGAAAACAACTATTCCTCCCATTCACAAATGATAAGACGTGGCTCCTATAGTAGGACTTTGGAGATTTTGAGAGAAAAGCTCAGTATCATTTATTGCAGAGTGAAAGGCACATACACCTGGAGAGCACCTTCCTTTCACAGAAATGGTTGTTAGCTGGAGAGTGAGCTCATGGCTGAATGATGCCACACAATCTCCCACTGCTCACGCCAGCCCTCAGTGGCACTTTTCTCCTTTTTATAGATTTTATATAGTGTGGAAAAAAAAAAAAAAAAAGACAAAAAGCAGCACCCTGTCTGGCCACAGACTTATTTGTGCTTTGCAAAAACCTTAAACTACCAGGAATTTATAGCTACAGAGTGGTACTCTACCTTTTTAGTTAATGATTTGGGAAATTTCATTATTTTGGAGTAGAATTAATAGGAATACATACAAACAGTGTTATTAAAGGATGACAGTCAGGTGAAAGATAATTCTTGCACTAGATTTCATAGTCCTCTTGCTACGCATTTGACTAAACCCAGAAGCCACCTCCAGGGTAGATTTCTTCACTGTTTTAGAAGTGTGAGTCCTAAGCACACTAGGTTGCACCATGTATCATCTACTTCTGGTTCCTCAAGACAGACTGGTCCTGACAGAGCACATGAAGATGTCTATGCAATGGTGGTATTCTTCAGTAACATTTATTACACAGAGCCAGCTCTGCTCTGGCAGCATCCCCAGCAATAGTTCACAGAGGAACTCCAAGTATCGTTACATGAGTGGTTGACATAAATGTAGCCTGAGATCCACCACCTGAGCTTGCCTATGTCCAGCACCTGTATCTGACTAATCAAGCATTTTCTTCTGGTGTGGTAAAGACTGGACACCACAGCATGAATCAAACTAAAACAAATCAGAAGGCAAATCAGCAGTCTCCTCGCTGAAGAGCTGACACGTTACTACACACAGCTCAACACTCACTGGCTGTGTGGGATCCCATACTGTATGTAACAGACTTGGTCTGGTAAGGATGGTGTTAATTTTCTTCATAGCAGCTTGCACAGCACTATGGTTTAGATTTGTGACCAAAACAATGCTAATAACATACTAATGTTGTAGCTCTTGCTGAACAGTGTTTCCATAGTGTCAAGACCTTCTGCTTCTCACTCTGCCCCAACAGTGAATAGATTGGGGGTGCACAAGAGGTTGGGGGAGGACACAACCAGGCAGATAACTCGAACTAATCAAACAGATATTCCATACCACGTAATAACACACTCAACAACAAAAATTAAAAGAAGGGGTGCAGGGAAATTAACCTTCTCTTGTTAGAGAACTGGCTGAGGATTGGTTCATGGAGGTGGTAAACGAATGCCTTTGTTTCACTTGTTCCTCTCTTCTTCCACTTCTCCTTTGCTTATTAAACATTTCTATCTTCAATCATAAGTTCTCCTGCTTTTACTCTTCCTTTCCTCCTCCCCTGTCCTGCCAGGTAGGAAGCAAGTTAGTGGCAGTGCAGCACTCTGCTGGGGATTAATCCCCAACGCAGACCAGTGTCAACTGCCAGTAGATTTTTAGTTACTGCTGTCCTGCCAGTGAACTTTACTAATGTCATCCTGCAAAAGCAGGATTTTTATTACGCATAAGACATTTCTGAACATTTTTCCCTTTTCTGATTCCCTTCTAAACCTCTACTTCCACTGAGCTGCAGCAGACCAGCTACCCATGCAATCTCCCAGTTCCTTATTTCCCCTGTTAAGTACACACAGAACAATTTTCTTCCCCACATACCACTGTTCCAGATTTTTCTGAGGACTTTCTTACATACCTAAGCTTCAGCAAAATGGTCTGTCAGTGAATGAAGGAGGTGACCTGAAGCTGGATGGTAACATTCAAGATGCACACAGAAACCTCTGAGTGTAAACCTTACTATGAAAGGAAGTGAGAGGTTTCATCTTTTTCAGGTCACCAATTAGGCAAAAAAGTAGGAAAGAGCCTTTCCCCACCGTGTACTGCAGAGAGAATGAATCTTTCAAAAGAAAAAAGTTAACCTCCAAAATACCAGAGATCAAAACCACCTGAGGCAGGAAAAACTCTACTAAAGGAACTACCATGGTTTCTAGAATGTATAATCAGGGGCTACTTGAAAGCTGCAGCACATCTTCGTAGATGATCTGAACATTCAGCACTTCACCACACTGGACTTCCTTTGGCATTCACTCCTTATCAAAGACATCAAACTTTTGGAATCCCAGGATCAATTTAAACTCATCCAAGCACAAACTGGTCTGTCTTGATTCCTGCTTAGCTCACTTTTTGTCTCCAATATTAAATGCCTTGAACAAATAAACACTTAAGTATTTATTCTAAGCTTGTTTAGTATGTAACCCCCAAAACAGAACTCTGCCTGCAGACTTGTTCACGTTTACAGCCTTGTAACTATAGTCCCCACAAACTGTCCACTGATTCATTACACCAAGCCCATACACTTACATATATGTTTAACCTGAATAATACCTAAAAGCATGCAAATGCAGAATGACAAGGTAAAACACCCACACATCTGTTTCACAAGCCTTCCTTGGTACCCCAAAGAAATTCTGGTGTTTTATCCCATTCATAAAGGATACCATTCCTCTACAGCTCTAGCAAATGAAGCTTGCTTGTTAGGCAGAAGTTCAGATTATTCAGATCAACCCCTCACATACACAAGGTGGTTGCCACACTGCAATACAGTGACTGAGAAAAATAAATGTGTTCTTGTTCACCTCACTATTTTCACAGAGTGTATCCAATCTTTTGATTACGTCCAATTACATCCTTTAACATTATGCAGCAAGTGAAATTACAGACCATGCCTCAAACGAACTAGTCCAGGGACACCTCCAAAACAAAACTATTCATTTCTGATGATCTCCAGACAGAAGTCATGGAGAAATTCCAATCTTCATAAACAATTACAGCTTTTGGCTTTTTTTTTTTTTTCTTTTGAGACAACTACATTGTAAAAGAAGAAAACTGCCACCAACTATAAAGTTTTCCAGAATGTGCTTAACACTGTAAACTCTCAGAGTTATTATTCACAGATACTACATGTACAGATTGATAATTTTCTCACTCTCTACACTCTTACAGCTTGTTTTGTTTGGTGGGGTTTTTCTAGCATAGCTTCCATTTTTAAAACAAAGCCATCCATTGAGTAGAGTTAATGTCAGCTTTTCATAGCTTATCAGTCATGGTCACATCAGTTCTCTTTTATTTCTCAGACTCCAAAGACATTGCTACTTTAAAAGCACAAACTGAGGCATTTAAGCAATAAGCAGTTTCTCAGTCCAAAGTAAGCTTACCCTTCAAAATCCTAACAAAAATCAGCACAAGCTGGGATGCAGCAGTGGTTCAACAGCCAAATATAAACTGTTTCTCTAATGAAAAATATCTCCCTCCATACCTTAGGTGTTAGATCAGATCGCTCTTGAAGCTTATATGTCTTGGAGAAAAGAAGTCTGATTATCCACACAATTAGAATTCCTTCCAAAATAAGATGGTAAGCAGGAGCCTGAAAATGAAAGCACAAAAATAAGTCTACACAGAATTCTATTTGAATCAGTGTGACACTAGGCAACACTTTTGTCTCCACTAGTACACACAGAAAAAAACTAAAGCTGATCATCAGCTGATAAGTCTACTGATTCAGAAAGTGGACTGCTTTGCAGCTACTACTTGTAGCTGTTAACTTCAGTTTGAATGGTTTTATTCTGTTGTTAATAAAGCAGGTACACTCTAAATTGATAAGCAGTTTCATTTACACACACGCATATAAGCTGAATATTGAGAATAAGGACAAATAAGCTCTACAGGTTGCACCAGTACCTGCAATGGCCAAGGCAGAAAGCTTTCACAACAAGCAGAAGTCTCCAGAGAGCTTGGAGGTCTGTGTCATTTATACACACACACTTGAATCCTACATTCTTTGAACTTACAGTCCACCAGCAGCGACAAGTATTATTACTTACAAAGAAAACAAAAATGGCCTATGAGGACAGGATTAGGTAACTGCACAAGTACTTTGAGCAGATACAACCCAGCTTGGTCACCAGGAGCAATTCTGGCCCTGCGTCATTTACTCTCTTGTGCAGACAAGATATTTAGGAACATATACAGCAAACCAGAACAGAGCTGATCTAAGTTAAAGATAGCCTCTTTGGGTGCTTGGAGGGAGCAAAGTCAGTTTCCTCCAAGTACCTGTGGAGTTACAGAATCAGCATTTGACACCTGGTTTTAACGACGGGTTTAGTTACTGCATTTCAGAAAGGCTCCTGTCTATACACTGTGGATATCTACTACTTTGAAAAGACTGAAAGTGCACACACACTAGTGTACGCCCTCTTCAACTCAGAGGAAGAGTTCCCATGCATCAACTTTTTGTGGAGGGAAACAACCTGTCAACAGGTTCACATGAAATGCACCACACTGAGAAACTAAAGGAGACTGAATACAGGTTTTGTAAATCAGTATTCAATCCTAGGGCATATCAAACTACAAACAACAAATTTAGTGTTTGCTGAGTACTTTTCAGTTCACCAAACATATTAAGAATGCACATATACACCATGACATCTAAAGAATACACAGTACAGCAGCAATAGAGACAAACCACTTCCCTGTGCTTTTCAAGGCCTACAATTAACCTGAATTCAGGGTACTAGACTGAACTGTACTGTAGCTGAGCACTTCTGCATTTGTACAGCAAACCTTAGTAAGAATTCTTAACAAGTTACCAACCTTTGCCAAAGAAAGGGAGGGCAACAGACTGTTGATACAAGAACACTGCCCATCATCAGGACATCCTTTTTAATATTATGAAACAAAGCCTGGATACAAACATGCCATGCTGATCCCCTCCAGAAGAGAACTCAAAGCACAAACATTTAAAAGTTGTTTTTTCCTTTGTCTCCTCTTTTCTCTCTTTTGGAGAGGAGAAAACTGAGGGGTGACCTCATTAATGTTTATAAATACGTAAAGGGCAAGTGTCAGGAGGATGGAGCCAGGCTCTTCTCTGTTACGTCCAATGACAGGACAAGGGGCAATGGGTACAAGCTGGAGCATAAGAGGTTCCACAGAAACATAAGGAAAAACTTTTTCACTGTAAGGGTGACAGAGCACTGGAACAGGCTGCCCAGAGAGGTTGTGGAGTCTCCTTCTCTGGAGACATTCAAAACCCGCCTGGACACTTTCCTGTGTAACCTGACCTAGGGGATCCTGCTCTAGCAGGGGGGTTGGACTAAATGATCTTTTAGAGGTCCCTTCCAAACCCTAATGTTCTGTGATTCTGTGAGTGGTAATCTGTGACAGAGATAGTTTAGTAAGATAAAGTGGGATAGTTTAATGAGATTAAAAATATAAAAATAGATTTCTTCAGCTATTAATCAGTTTCTGTGTAAACACTTCCCCAAAGCTGAACCTTCACCATGTGAATGAGGAACATCAGCTTCCACTGCAACCAGGATGGGATGTCCTAGGAGGATGGGGCTCAGCAGGGTGGCCCCAGCTCTTCCAGTCTTCCCCTGGGATCAGGCACTAAAGCCCACATCCTTATCCCACATACCTGGTCACCTCTGCATATGCAAAGGCAATAAGGAAACACTACGCCCAGGCCTTGGACTCATTGTAAGAACCAGAGAAGGTGGGGGGTTTTTTTGTGAACTCCTTGTGTATCATCAAAAGAGAAAATCACAGTCTTCTGGTTATTTAGACATTTCAAACTTGGCACAAGAGTTTAAAAATCTTGAGAAGTTCACTGTAAAGTTATCTTAGTAGACACATCTCACAATTAAATATTTTAGACATCTTACATTTTTCCCATAATTCCAACACTAATTAGATCACAATACGGATTAATTCCTTGTCACATCCAATATTTAGTGGCAAGATGTTTTGAGGGAGTGGAACACAAAAACAAGTTTCTGATATTTGTAACTCTCCCTTTTGTCATACACATTGTTATGGTTTAATCCCAGACAGCAACTAAGCCTCACACAGCCACTTGCTCACTTCTTGCTAGTGGGATAAGGGAAGCAATCAGAAGAGTAGTGTGAGAAAACTGATGGGTTGACATAAAGCCAGTTTAATAGGTAAAGCAAAAGCTGTGCATGTAAGCAAAGCAAAACAAGGAATTAATTCACCACTTCCCATAGACAGGCAGGTGTTCAGACATCTCCAGGACAGTAGGGCTCCATCACACTTAACAGTTTCTTGGGAAGACAAACACAGTCACTCCAAATATCCATCCCTTCCTTCTTCTTCCCCCAGCTTTTTATTGCTGAGCATGACATCATATGGTATGGAACATCCTTTCAGTCAATTGTGGTCAGCTGTCCCAGCTGTGTTCCCTCAAAACTTCTTGGTCACTCCCAGCCTACTCACTGGTGGGGCAGCTTGAGAAGCAGAAGAGAACTTGACTCTGTATAAGCACTGATCATCTATAACTAAAACATCCCTGAATTATCAACACTGTTTTCAGCACAAATCCAAAACATAGCCCCAAGCTAGCTACTATGAAGTAAAATCAGTCTATCACAACCCAAACCAACACACATGTAAATATAAAATAACTGCCATTTGGCTCTTTCATCCTTCATTTCCTGCTTGTTCAGTGCAAATATTATCCAGACATGTTAACAAATATCATATATATCTACAAACACAGATGTATAAACCTCATTGCCCTGGTCAGCAGCACAGGACCAAACTATCCTTCTAAGCAAGTCTGATGTGTACATGACCTTGAGCTAATTGTTTTCCTACTCTGTTGCATGAAGGCCACTATACTTTCTAATCTCATGAAGTTTACATATTTATAGATATCATTACTGTATCAATACCAAAAATGTAACCTCAGAATTGCTTCCATATATTTTTATGGGGTGCAATTGAAGGATGATTTATAAGGAAATTCCTGACACTGTTTTCTGGTCACTGTAATTGTACAAACATTATCAAGTTATAGTGAGATTTTTAATCTGTTTTTCGACGGTGGAATGGAGAGCTGAAATTGTCAGTGTTCAGTGGCAGAACCACAACATCTCTGAAAATTGGCAAGAGCTATGCCTGCTAAAACTCCATACTTCCCAGTGCAAATGTACTCAGCAGTGCATTTCTTCCGAATTTGTGTCTCAGTGCTGCTATCTTCTAAAAAAGAGAGTTGTCTAGTACCAAGAGTGTCTGTCCTATGCATTCATAGCTGAATACTAAATGTTCCAGTGTCTCAAGAACCTTTTAAATAAGAATGCTGCTATTTTATGTTTTCAGATTTTTGTTGATGTGTGAAAACATGATTAACCAGAAAAGATTATGCTTTACTTTAGTGATAAGCTGTGATAAGTAGTATGATGGCCTCTATGGTGACTTCTGTAAGCACCGTCAATGTCCCAGGATCAAATGTCTCATGAGAGAGGAAGAAATTGATTCACTGTTTGGTGCTTTCTGATTAAATGTTTTCATTTTCTTTTGTAAGCGAGTAAAACTCCAGTCTTATAAAATGAAGAGGTTATGGAGAAATGGCAGAATTAGATAATTATAAGAGCCATTCTCCTCTGGGAACTGATTCTGGAAGAACTGCACACTTCAAGGCCCTGATTCAGGGATGGATGTCAATATTCTGGATAGTGCTTAATCATGAAATCAATACTTCAAATTAAGCACACGTGCTTACCACTTGTTGAGGAGCTGGTTTGCAATAGCATTTCCTTACTGTTTAAGAACACAGTGTTAATTTCCTTTGAAACATTTTCTTAACATATTATTATTCAACACTCTACAGAGCTGCTTTCCCTTCATGAGCCTAAGTAAAATCTGAAGAGATTGTCACCATTTGCAACTTTGAACCACTTGGAGAGGGAAACCTTTGGTGAAGCTTTTAGATGTGAATGGGTTTATAAACCTTGATTTTCAAACTCATCATCAGCAATCAGACACTGGTGACAGTGGAGGATTATTGAACATGTTTTCTTGTGAGCAGCAAAAGTGGCCAGAGCCTATTTATGTTTGGGATTTATTTATTTATTTGTTTGTTTGTTTGTTTGTTTATTTTCCTTTCTGATGGTATCAGGAAGCAGGAAATGTATAATGTATACATTTGGCTTTCTTGGGTTTTGTCTGACTCTGGGCTTTGCAGTCAGTGTGGCAGGTTGCTCACAGCACAGGTAGACAAACCAAATCAGAGAGAAAAGCTTTGAGCTTTTGCTAAAATCTAGCCTGCAACTGCAAAAATCAAGATACTTGCTCTCAGTAGCAAGACACTGGATCTCCACCTTCTGAAACTCAAACTGATTTTTCACATTTGCTTCCAAATTAGCAAGGGAGTCATTCCAGCATGCTAGCAATGGCAGAATACCAGCCTGAGGACACTTGCAACAGCATCTTCTAGAGCTAAGAGCACAGTATTTATTAAACCCAAGTCATAATCTCACATCTCAGATAGTATTAATGGGGACAAAAATAGGATTAGGTGACACGTAAAGCCCACCCAGAAATACCAGTCTGAAAAACAGTCCCTTGCCTATTTCTAGGGGGAAGCCCTCAGCATAGCCTGTGAAGATATCATATTATTGGCAACCTTTCCCAGACACCTGTGATCTCAGCATGTGGAAACAAGCTATGAAGACCCCATGCAAATGTGCTATCTGCTTGTTATTAGTTATCTGATATTTCTACTGTAGTAGTCCTGGTGTCTTCCATCATGTTGTACAAGCTTACATGCTAGAACTCAAGGAGTAGTGAACAAATGCATCATGAACTACATTCGTGTAGCAGAGTGAGGCTGCAGTTCTGAAGTAATAGAATCATAGAATGGTAGGGGTTGGAAAGGACCTCTGGAGATCATTGAGTCCAACCTCTCTTCCAGAGCAGGACCAGCCAGGGTAGGCCACATAGGAACAGAATCTGATAGCCTTCTATGATGGTATGACTGAATGGATAGGCACAGGGAGAACAGTGGATGTAGTCTACCTTGACCTCATCAAGGCTTTTGACACAGTCTCCCACAATATCCTTGTGAGGAAGCTCAGGAATTGTGGGATAGAAAAAATGGACAGTGAGATGGATTAAGAACTGGTTAGACAACAGAGCACAAAGAGTGGTCATGAATGGTGCAGAGTCCACCTGGACAGCTGTAACTAGTGGAGTCCCCCAGGGATCAGTGCTAGGTCCAGTGGTGTTCCACATCTTTATCAGTGACTTTCATAATTGGACAGAGTGTCTTCTCAGCAAGTTTGATGATGACACGAAACTGGGAGGATTGGCTGATTCACCTGAAGGCTGTGTGGCCATCCAGCAAGATTTGGACAGACTGAAGAGCTGGACAAAGAGGAACCTAATGAGGTTTAACAAGAGCAAGTGCAGAGTAATATATATATAATAAAATGCACCAGTAGAGGTTAGGAGGCGATCTGCTAGAGAGTAGCTCTGTGGAGAAGGACTTTGGAGTCCTGATAGACAATAAGTTATCCAATATGCCCCTGTGGTCAAGAAAGCCAATCGTATCCTGGGGTGCTTTAAGAAGAATGTGTCCAGCAGTCCCCCTCTACTCTGCACTAGTGAGACCTCACCTGGAGTATTGTATCCAGTTCTGGGCTCCTCAGTTCAAGAGATACAGAGATCTACTTGAGAGAGTCCAGCAGAGGCTACAAGGATGATTAAGGGCACTCCTGCCTTATGAGGAAAGGCTGAGAGACCTGGGGCTTTTTAGTCTGGAGAGGAGAAGACTGAGAGGGGATCTAATTAATGTCTATAAATAC
>WTSP01026846.1:0-18265 GCA_025331215.1 Actenoides lindsayi | reverse complement strand
ATGTATCTACACACACACACTGTTTTTGACCAAATCCTTTTTTTTTTCTGGAGATTTGTTATTGCTTTACTCAGTTAACATTCTCGCTTTACTCTTTGGTGTAACACTGAACATAAAAGCAGGTAACTTTCCTGCTTTATATACAGAAATGGGTAAACCTTCTATAGACTCAAGTGAATATACTTTTTTCACCTATTTTTACCATTGACTTGAGTGCTGTTGTGCTTTACAGTAGAACAAGATTAAAAATGGACCATTTATTATGTACATGGACCTAAACCTATTCAATTATATTTAAAATTTTTTTCAACCTTTCCTTAAAAACTACTTTTTCCAGTAATAGATCCCCTTCTTAGCATTCACTCCTTAACATTTCTCAGACCTTTGAAAGACCTCAGAGGGTTTCAAATTCAGAAATCAACAGTAAGTAGTAAAATGACTTCCTCTCACGCGAAGCATAGCTGAGTCACAGCAACTTTATATCTTTCTGGGTTGAAGGTCTTTGATGTCATCAGCTTTTCTAAATTGTGCTGGCAGACTATTTTTTTCTTCTGTCTATTATGCAGTGCATGATACTGTGGGAGCTGTTTTTGAAAGGATAGCTAGGGAACAAGAAAACTTCTCCATGTTTTCTTCAATGTCTTATTTTTAATCTGTGGAGTGTTTTTGGAGAGGTGTCCACCAGCAGATACTGATACCAGTTCTGAAGACAGCATTTTACTGCTGTGGCACAGGTTTTTCAATTTAGATTCCCAAGAATTTGCTAGGTTTGGAGAGCACTTTTGAAGTATGAAGGACAATGAGGGAGAAAGTCCTTGGAGATGTTTCCAAGAGCCCCAGGAGTCCATTGCTGAAGTATCTGAGCACCTTTTATGTTGCCCACTCTAAGCTGGTGGGCAAGCATGAGTTTACCAAGAGGAAGAAAGGAAGCAGAGAGGAAGAGGGTTAAGCAGCTCAATGCATATCTTCCCATCTCCACTGGAACTGTCAAAATTAATTCTTTTCACACTCAAGAGGCAGAATTGTAACAAGAAAATCTGAAATGTTTTTTAGCATTTCCTTACTCAGGCAAGCAGCTGCAAAAATTCAGTTACCTGCTTTTGGTTCCTATTACTGCATAGTCAGGGCTGCCACAGTCTCACAGGATACTTTGCCTTCTGGACTCGTGGGTCAGAATGGTGTGCTGTCCCCACGGTACCAGGTCTCTAATCCTACAACATCCTACAAGTTGTCACATCCACAGTTACATTACGGGGTACAAGTGTTGTGCTAGGGTCTTGAGTTTTCCACTCAGTCTGTGTGAAAGAGCATGACTAGATGACCAACTAGTTCAGATGCCAGCTCAAACCTGTTTCTGATTATTTTCTGCAGCAGATAACCAAAAAATAAGACAGAAAGCAGTCTGGAGAGAAGTCAACCAGTTCATCTCTCTGCCTTGTCCACGATGGTGCTTGCCAAATAACTGCAGTTCATGATGAAAGTTCACAGTTGTACCCCCTGCATCAGCTGGACCTGGGATCTGCTGGAAGTTGTCTTATGTCCTTTGTGGCCTATGTGCTTCATTACACTTTGTCTGGAAATTGGGGCATGGAAAAGGAAGGAGATGATGATTCTTTTGTTCTGAGACAGTGGAGGCACAACAAGGACTCACCCAGACCTAGGAGCTCAGAGTGTCCTGCAGTACAAACTATTTTGGACTGTATAACCAAATCTTCAGATCTTCCAGTGGGAAAGATATGACACCTCTGTCTCATCTTATGTAATCTATTCCTGTACTTCACTCTGCTTACCATCAAAAAACACTCCCTGATAGGCATCCCTGGTTCTTGGTTATGTAAAGTTGAGGCAGTGAAAGCTTACTACTTACCTGTGGCATGTAAGTAATCATAATCTGCTTTCACTTTTGATGATCTCTTAGGTCTTCTCTCAGTATCCTTTTGACTGAACAAATTTCCCTAAATCTTCTCAGCTCATGCAGCTAAAAGCTGCTGATTACTCTCACAGCTCTTTGGTGGTCTGTTTGTCCAGCTGCTGTTTGATGGCTGAATATAGCTCTGCAAAAAGAAACAGCTCTCTTATTAAAAGCCACAGCCAGGATCCTCCTTGCTTTCTGTCCAGGTATGACATTTGAAAGCTAAATGAACATGGAACCAAGAGAATTCCTTGTTACAGTTATCTTCTGTAAAAGGGGCTGAGCAGTCACTTCTTATTGTTGCAGAAAGGTTTGAATCCTCTTTTACTTAATGAAACTTTCTGTAAGTTAAAACAAATATTACAAATTTTAGATGTCTCATTCAAAAGATCAATACCCCCCCAAAATCCATTCACCAAGAAAAAATCCTACTTTAAATCAGTTAACAACTAAAACTGTAAGGCAGGAAATCCTTTGTTTTATTTTTACTAAAATGAAAAATGGCCATATGCCCTATTGGCCATATTGGCCATATGCCAATATATGAATATTTTAATGGAAGATTTTAAAAACCCAGAATATTCCTAGTCACAAAGTTAGCTCTTAAGCAAATTTCAACTTCCATTCTTTAAAACATCCAATACGTACATTTCTAGAAGAATTATTATTTTAAAGACTTATCATATGAATTATATATATTTTCTCATGACGTGGGAATTCATTTTCTTCATAGAACATGGAACCCTATGAAAAACTCTACTGCCTCCAAATCTCAGATAATTTTCCACTGAATCAATATAGATATTTAGAAACAGCATTTCCCCACTCCCCTACATAACCATTAGACAACCAAATCTCCCTTCAGCATTGGACTCTAGATATGTGTGATGTCATCAGCTGGGATACTACAACATTACTGTATGTTCAAGCTACTGTATGTTCCCGTTTTCCTCCAGTTTTTCACAAAAAGCTTTTCCTGTGAAGGTCGCTCCCTTAACTAACTGCGCTTTTAAGTTTACTCATCGATATTTTTTTTTTTTTGTATTGCCTGTATGCCTTGGATTCTGCTTGGTTTAGATACAGCTGGCCATTTTAGCCTTTTATATTTGGTGTCCGCAATTGCAGAGTGAGTGGAAACCCTGCTTTCCCGGGGGCAAGGTGCGTGAGAGATGCTAGCTGCTGCTCAGTTGCTGGCTGCGGGCCAGACCTGCTGCCTTTCTTTGGGGCATGGCTGACAGCATCCCGCTGGTGCAGAGGAAGCAATCCAAACCAAGCAGCTCCACAGGACCTGCAGGAAGCACCTGATTGCCTCTATCTTGTGCCTGAGAGGCATCAGCTCCTGCTCAGTTCCTGCTGGCGTTCTGAATGCAGTCACTTTCTCCACCCCCAGAGCGGCATAATAGGTCTAAATTCACATCGAAAGGAGCAGTATGCTATGCCACCCTATTCTGCTTCAGTCTTCCTGTGGGTCACACTAACAGGAAAGTGTTATCTATCTTCTCACTACACTGATGCAAATTAGATAAAACTGCTTTGAAGTCATGACACCGAAATCAAACAGCAATATGAAGTCGGCTGACTGACGGCAGCAAAATAACTCCTGAATCCCATCCACAAAAGCTGGGACAGTCAGGCATCCATTAACACTGAGGAAGAAAGAAAAATGGAAGAGATGCTTTTCCAGCTGACATATGCTGACATGCTACAAGGAGCAGAGTAAGACCATTATGCAAACATTTGTGGGGATTCCATTTTTCTGCAGAGAAGTACTGCAATTACTGTTCAAATTCACTCAGTTTTGCACGTGTTTTGCTTGGAAACATGCTTATGGAGTACCACAATTAAATGGTCATTTCCAGCCACCAGATTTGCCCACCATGACACAAACTGTTTGCATTACCCAGTATTTTCCCCCAAAATAATTCCTATAAGTGTAATAGCAAATCTTCCTGCATGAGCTGTATTAAGGTCAGCTGACAGCTTATGGTAATGTTAGATAGTGACAAGAAAGAATTGCATTTGTGAATGATAAAACATAAAAGCTACACAGCTAATTCTGAGGGCCAGGGCATGAGGGAAGAGCCAGGAAAGGAGATGGCATATGCTGAAGTCAGCTGACAGAGGTGCCAAGTGCGTACATTCGGGATTTCAAATGTAAGGAGAGTTGGGAGACCTCTAGAGGCAAATACAGGCTGACTGAAGCATCCTTTGAGTTCTCAATTTAGGTGTGCTCTCCCTGCTGGTTTCCATACTAACTTTGCCCATAGCAGGACACAGAGTAGTTGTGGGTCAGGAATCACAAATCATCTTCATGTAGGAAAAAAAGGCTTGAGACCTGAACAAATAACTTCTCTGACATAATTCCTAACTTTCTCAAGAGCTTCTCTTACTTTGTTAGCACACTGTCTATCTCAAGTAGCTCCAAAGGACATTAGGGAAAGAGAAGTGCATAAAGCAATTAAGAACAAAGTAATTCAAATACAGTAACAGAGAGATGTTAGAGGCATCTCATAAAAAATGAAAGGTGATGGGTTTCTAGTCTATGAGTGCCAAACTAGAAAAAAAACCCAACAAACTTTTATTTTAAAACCTCACCAAAATCTACCACATCGGTGTTGAAAGTAAAATTAGTAAAGGACTTTTAGGGTCCTGAAGCAGTATTCATCCAGGATACCTTATTGCATATCCAGGTTAGGAGCTTCAGAATGGTGGGCCAAAGCAGATAAGAGGATAACCAGGGAGCCACCATATTGACTCTCTTCAGTGTGAAACTGCCTTTAATTGGCTAGTGGGAAAATACAGCCAACTGGGATGATTTCTAAACCATCACCTCTCAGGAATCTTTATAAGAGTTGCAGGGAAATGCACCCATGTACTCAGATTCCTCACCTGAGCCTTCTACTCAAAGGAGTGGTATTGCCTTTGCTTCCAAGAGCACAAAATCTTTTGGAGGAAGAAGCAGATCCAAGATGTCAGGTTCCTAGGTTAGGTTCATACATCTACTGGAGAACTTTAAAACCCACATCTGGCATCACTTTTATTCTCTGCTCAATCAGGAAGCAACCAAATTCTTAGAACAGCAGGCACTGCATGGGAAAACCTTCATTTTCATTGGTGTGCTAAAGAATAAATGGCATTTTAAAATGCAGCAATTATTTAACTAGTTTCTAATCAGTAATGAATACAGGAAGCAGAACCTAGAAAGAACCTGATTTTTGAAGCGATTTGCTTTGTAGAGCTCTTGATGCACTCACCGTTCAGCTATAACTGCAGACAGCATTGCAATAAATGCTCAGATTTTGTGGTATTCAGACCCCAGATGTTTCATGAAAACATGGAACAGACCATTAGGGGCCAACGTGCAAAATACTATTTAAACAGATTGCCAAGCCTTATCTAGAAACTACCTGAGAGCAGCAAGGAGAATGGGTCATTCTCCAGAGGCTGCAGAAAACATCTTTAATAGCAATTTATGTACTGCAGAAATCTGGCAGCGTGGAGTGAAAGAGACTGGTTTTATAAACAGACAAAGGATGTTCTTTCAAATTTGGCAAGAAACAGTAATGGGAAGGGAAGGGAATAAAATATACATTGTTGCAAGAAATGAATGTAGTTGTAAAAGGTACATCCTGTGGTCTGAAGTTAAAGTTGTGTAGAGAACTACAGGCATTTCAAAACTTCGGAGTACATGACCACATGCAATAATATTTGACTCCCAATTTGGCATATAAATATTCTACATCTTAGATCCTGATTGAGAGGCAGTAACAATGAGAAGCAGTCAGGAAGACCTACATTTATTCTGAGTCCAGCATAACCCCCCTGGAGAGTAGAGGAGTCCCCAGAAGTGACTAAGCAGGCTGAGCATGGGCAGCCTTCTGAACTGAGGTAGACAGGGAGTAGGAACAACTGGAAGCAGGTGACCTGTAGCAAGTCTGCACAAAGGTGCCAAAGTGACACAATGAAAGAGATATCCTGTGCTCAGAAAGGGCTGTGTGCAGTTTGTTGAACTTGAGAACTATGAAGATTGGAAGGAAGGACTCACGCTTGAGGGCACAACTGGCAGTGAGAAGATTTATTTTCAACCTTACTGTTTAATGTCTCACTCTCAATATCTGCCCTATCTGAAGAGGAAGTTTTCCCTGCTTACTCTAATTAAGACTTTTGTGACCATCAAACCACAAGTGTAAAGACTGGAAGCCTGTGAGATCATTAGGGCAGCTGTAATGCAAGAAAGAGGACAATTTTATTCCAAGGTGCTCGAAAAGTCATATCCTGCCACATGCTGAAACACACGAGACTAAGGCATAGCTGAAAATCATCTGCTGTTGAAAATTCAAATCAGTAAATAAGAAACAATATCATCTGGAACATTACAGAGCTGCTGGGTAAGAAAATAACATGGGAGGCAGTCTTTCAGTTCTCAATTTCAGCATCACTATGGCCATGAGCATTTATAGACAAAGGGTGAGGAAGAAGCATGAAAAAGGAAAGCAGAGAAAGTGCATGTACATCCAGGATGGAGCACATAAATGTAAACATGTAAACATGTCCTTTTTGGTCAGCAGATAGGGAGTGAGAATAGGTAGAATACACTTGCTTCAGATGATATCTTTAATGACTTTATTGCTAACTTACCAAAATCCACTCTGTAGCCTGAGAGGAGGTTTCCATTCCTCCATGGGGGTTTATACTTTATTCCAGTTTGATTCTTCTTTCAAAAGCAAAAGTTATAACTCTGACATCTGTGCAGACCATATACTAACTTTCAACTCAGGTCTTAAAGACAGGAGTTTGCATCAGTGAAATGATCATGACAGCTGAATACTACTAAATTGATGTGTTCTTCCCAGGCACAAAATTTTAACTGAAATTCTTTCAGAACTCCCCAGAAAACTCAGCCTAAGGCATGGATCAATAGGTGCTCACTTAGCAAGGAAAGTTTCAACACAAACACTTAAGGAAAAGTTGTTGGGATTAAAAGAGCGGTTTGGATACAGAGTGAGCTATTAGCTCTATCTATAAAAACTTTTCAGATGCCATTAACGTGAAAAGCAAAATTGCACTCTTACTTGCGCAAGTACTAAAAAATATGAAATTGGATAAACTGGCTTTTAAAAATCTATCAGGTAACTTGGCTTTGCAGGAAGAATGTGCTAAAAGAATACCATGGGTATTTTTCAGAATTTGAACGTGTTGTTCAAGAGGGAATTTAGAAGTATAACATCTGCCATCAAAGCAGAGAAAAGAAGGGAGTAAGCCTCAACAGAAGGGGGAAAAGTCTATAAATAAGCAAAGAATAACAATCCATAGCTAGAGATCCTACTATGAAAAGAAAGAAAAAAACCAAAAAGTGGATTCTTTATTCTGAAACTACTGTAACTTGAACAGCTTTTATACAAGCGTTGGTGGTAGTAATAGAATAGAAATGATCATGCCCTGTCACTGAAATCAACAAGATCCCTACAAAGAGAAACTAGCAGACAGGAAGCTGAGTCAAAATATACCATGCAATCACTCCTCCAAGCTAGTGCTTTAATGACACTTTCAGTGTGTGCAGAGAATGCCTTTGTGCCAGGTAACTTCTTGTGCTTTGAAAACTGAGAGAACTTTCTTGCTCTTTGCATGGTCTAAATGAGTCTTGGAGGAAAGCATTGTGTCTAAAGAAGTGAATATTTGGCACAATAGCTACTTCAGATGAACTTTCTTGCATGACGAGCCCCAGAAGTCAAATTCCAGGCAGCATCACCTATCATCATGTCTCTTAGAAACTATGAGGGAAAAAAAGTGTTTTGGTTTCATCCCAAAGTTATGAAGCAACAAAATGGTGACTGATTAATATAGTCTGTTTCAAGTGAATTCACTGTTAAACTGGGCATGGGCTTCAGGGGAATCAGGGCTGGAGGAACTGGTTGTATAACATTAGTTTGAGATCTGGCAGTAAGTTACAAGAATCATCACCAATATAATCCCCAGACCTATTATTTCAAGAAATAAAAGAGACATTTAATTCAACTAAATGAATTTTCATTCTGCATTAGCTCTATATCAAGCTTCAAAAATGTTTATTCATTTTGGTAATATACTTTTAAAGCAATATCATGTTGTAATATGACATGGAGAACATTAACAATATCCAAAGTTGGCTGGCCAAAGCACTGGAACTGTGCTTTCTCGTATTTTGGGGTCAGGTTTTTTGTTTGGTTTGACTTTTTTTTTTCACAAATACATACACCTGAAATATTCAGTAAGTCCTTAAAACTTTAAAAGAAAACAAATCCTAGTGGACTTTGTACTAGGCAACAATATCTACAAAATCACTAAATTCCATCAACCTAGAGTGTAGGGTAGGGTGAGGAAGACAGTATTTATCTCCTCCCTAGTCTTCCTTCTTAATGTGTTATTTTGTCCAGTCCCTCATCTACCAATATTCCTCATAAATTATGAAATTAGCAACTTCAGTATTTGTTTGCTACAACTCTTCTTTCAGCTACACAGCTAACTAGTTAGATAGTAAAGCGCATATGCAGTTAGTCTGGATACTCACCAACATGTTGGTAAGATATATCCAGTTTCATATAAAAAGACTTCAACCAATTTTATTTGCCATCCTTTTCCTAGAAATAGCAGTATCAGTACTCAAAAGTATAGTAAACTTCTGCTCAGATTTCTGTATTCCTTTCATCATTCTCTACAGATATAAAAGAACTGCACAAGTTATGTTCTTGAGCAAACATTCTCAGTAGGGTACTCAAATATGTTTTTAGGCAACTAAATAAGTGGTGGGTTTTTCAGAGGTTATCCAACCTTGATGCCAATAGAAGTTTCACTGTAATTTTTTACTAAGATATCCCAGTTAGATGTTTCTCATTTTGTCTCACTAGGCTGATGACTATACTCTTCTGGGGCACTTTTTATTTGAAGAACACCCTTCTAGTAACGATTGCTGAATCAAAAGATCTTCTCCTGCCCTTAATGTCGTGAACTCAGAGGAAAAAAATACTTTCCAACACACGGTAGACATGGTCCCACTATACAAACCTCCAGTATTTGGATTTCTTTATTGTTTGAACTACACACATTCTTAACAGTAAGAAAATTCATCTTGATATATCGGCCTTCCTCTGTGCACAAAGATCTCTAGCAGCTTCATAACAGCTGCAAAAAAGAAAAAGATAAATCAAAAAAAAAATAAAATCTGTAGTTCCCTCTCCTAAACATTTCTGCATTCTCAACATTGCACTGAAAGAAAATCAAAATGTAAAGTAAGAGCAGCACAAAGAGCAACATCCTTCATTCTTAGAGGAAAAAGCTTTCTTAAATCTTGAACAGCTGCAAGAATCTCTCATGAACAATTTATATATGGTACTGGAAGTAAAATGCACTTGTAGCAACAAATTCAGCCCACTGAATGTCATGTGCACATTGTTATTAAAATACATGTATAATATTGGGCTGAAGTTATTTTGGGAAGAAGGGCATTATATCCTGTCTGACTTTCCTTGGAAGGGACTGGAAACACCTTTACATTCATTTGCTAGACCTTTAATAAGACTTGTGTCATCTGAAACATGTTTCATACCATGCAACATCTGATACTCTTTCAGGGCACTGTAAATAGCAACACTGTTAAAAAGAATGAAAATTACAAATGCTTCAGTTTTCATTACAGTTTAATAAATACAGAAATAATATTACTGTTAAACACTTTATTTGGGTACTAAAAGTTACTGTCCATCAGTTTCCAACTCAACTTTTAAGGACCAGATCTTGTAGAGACATGTGGTAAGCCAGTTTCTATGCCTCAACAAAATTCATCACCCTCTACTGAAATCTGGATGAGTAGATCCCTAGGAAAAATAGTCTCCAGACCAGCAACCAGATACAAGCAAAGCGAGTTCAGTGATGTTACATTCAGATGTGAACCTGCACAAAGGATCAGGATTTGCCTTGGATTGATATGCATTTAAACCAGTCCCACCACATCCCAAATGTTGTCGTTGGAATTCACCCTCTTAAGAAAAAGTGTATGGAAATTATAACTATTGAATTCATACCATGTGCTCAAACTGGGACCAGAAAATTTAAGCACATCTGTCTCAAATTTTCTTCTGTGATTTTTCAGCTTCCTTTGAGTATCCAGCTATCACTGATCACATTTAGCTTGTGTTAGCAGTTCACTTGATGAGATTTAACTGGACAACAAATGGATCGATAATATTCCCAGAACAGAGATGTAGTTGTGTATATATATATATGCCCGAGTGGTGCAGAGAGAGGTGTGAGTCTCTGGTACAGTTGCTGCCTGAATTTGAATGATTTTCACACTCCTATGTAAAACTGCAAGTTAAGTGATAGAATACAAGCTAATGATGAATTCAAAAAGATGAACCTTGTTAAACCCCTATGAGGTGAAGCACAACTCAGAATGTAATGGCACTGAGAACAATGCCGTATTTTTACTTTTAGTAGATGGCAGCAAAAAAGTAACAGTTTAAAACAGATTCCAGTCTTAAAAAATGCATTAAAACCACATCACATCGGAAGTTATGGCAGATTTCTTTTCCAATTGCAATTTATTGGAGGAGACATTTGTTATTTATGTACAAATTTTGGATTGTTCACTTACTGGTATCTGAAAAAAAACCCTTGAAACTTTTTTCCAAATTTCTCCTGCAGTCAAGGTCCAGAACTCAAACAGAAAATATGTTGTGGGCCAAGACTGAAATGCACTGGCAGCCCTCTGATTGAAAACTTCCAATACTCCTGCTTCTTAATATATAGCAATATTTAAAATTACTGTTTTGGACTAACAAAGGTGACAGTTCCTGCATTTCCTCCCTTTCCAACTTCTTTTTTTTTTCCCCTTTGGAATAGCAGTGAGTTCAAAAACAGAACACAGAGGTGTATTTTAGACATGGCTCCCCGTAAAATCTTCATGATGATGAGAAGAACTAAGGAGAGGGTCGTGCCTCAAAGCCATAAAATATATCTAGAAAGGGAGTAGAAAAGAGTGCCAGAGAAAATGAGGTTCCTCTGGGAGATCTTGTTCCATTTTATTGTCTGGAATCTCTAGAGCCAGACACCTCTGCCCTGTGTCTTTGTATCTGTTTTAATTGGCTGAAGAAGGACCAACCTTACAGTGCTTTTTTAGAAATACAGGACTGATCTAGGAGCTCTGCATGTTATTTCACTTAAGTATCAGGAGAAAAAGAGATGCAATTACCTCAGAGGCACAGCTAGGACTACCATACAAAGAGAATCATTAGGTTCAGATGAAGGTGAGTAAAATTTTTATACTAAGACATTTCCATCGAGACTTGTGTTCTGTAATTTGCTGCTCCCTCTGAGTACCTGACCCTCGGTCACAACATTTAGTCTGGCTAGCAAGATTTCTATGGGGAGCTGTTACAGGAAAACTAGTGTCAGATAATCAGTCAATAACTGTGCTGGAATAAATGTGTATTTGCACTTGTGTGCATGTGTAAAGAGAAATAAGAGGATAATAACACTGAGAAGGTGCAAGTTTGCTATGTGAATCAACATGATAAGCATACATCCCATCTCTATAGTGCTTTCCTGCTAGTTCCCTTTTCCAGGCTAGTGTTTGCTCACGATGCATGCAATCTTCTACTTGTTCTGCCATCAGGACCTAAATTTAAGTCCTTCAAGATGCATTCTCATCCAACTGTCTTTAATATGTGCTGTATATTTACAGATCTACTCATAAGTATGCTCCACATTCCTTACAGAAATGTTAGCTATGAAACTAGTAGCTGATCTTCCCATGCTAATCAAATTCTCCAGACAAACATGTCATAATTATGATGCTGTATGAAATGCTGAAAATTAGTCCCTATTCCACAGATACCTTATAGAATGCAGAGTCAAGAAGCAGCAAAAACTACAGGGGATACAACGTAGCTGCGCCGTATCAACCGAACTTTTGCCTCTTCAATTCAGCTACAGTCACTCAATATTGAATTAAGTGGCTACCAATTTTAAATGAATTCTGAAAATTTAATCTCTATTTGAAGAGCTATGAAAAAATCCATCAGATTCCTTCTCTATTGTGTCTCTGCAATACTCATAATCAACTATAAAGGCAGCTGAATCATTTCTCAGCTTTCCTATACCATACGATAGTATGGCAAACTATGTGTAAGGCATCTCCCTTCACATTGCTCAAGTGTACACATGCATATATAGTCCTAAGACTCTGGTAGGCATTTTAGTGTTCAGAGACAGTACTGTCTCTCCCTGATGATTACGATTAACACCTCCATCTTGCAAACATTTCTGTACCTGAGTAACTCTATGTCATTCGCTCCTCCCACTGCTGTGGGACAACTTTCACAACCAACATAAGGAGATTCCTACACAGCACTTGTCAGGAGAACTTCATTTTAGACATGTCAAACTGAGTGATAAACAAATGATGACAATGAGAATGATTAAGACTACACTTACCGTCAAGAGCTGGTGTTGTCTGGTATGTGCCCATTGCAGTGACTTTTTAAAATAACTTGCTGCTCAGACTTACAGACATAATAAAAATTTCTGTCTAGCAGAATAGTTGAGGTGAAATTCACCTTTGTTCACAGAACCAATATCAGCTTATAGTGCTGCTTTAGTCTTACTTAAACTGTATTTTGAGGGGATAAGAGAAGCCTGAATGATATACAGGCCCTGGGCCATCCTTACAAAGATATGAAATTTTATCCGTGTTAAAAATATGTAGATGAGTTTTGAATATTAATATAGATACTTGTATTGCCTGTAACTCCACATAATGTGAAATTTCTCATATTAAAAATACATTAGTGAATCAATTAATGTAAAGGTTATGTTGGGACCTTACAAGTATGTTCAATTTATGAAATATGCCTGCTGGTGGTTTGTAGAGCTTTCATAAGGAATGGTTTCCAGAGAAGATTCATAAAGTCTACAATATTTTATGATTTATATACTGTACATACACCAGAGAAGACATTTCTAGCAGCTGCTGGTGCATTTAGTTCTCCTGAAAAGCTCTGCTTTTTGATGCTTGGCTGAGGTTCTTTCTAGAATCATGTACAGCTACACCCTGGCTTAGTGCAGCCCAGGGTATCAGCTTCCAAGTGAAGCTGGAAAATACCTGCTGATTTTGAGGGAGGCGGGTGCTCAGTCTTTGGAAGTGTTCCCAATGCCTAGATTTTCATTATCCTATTTGTTTTCTCTTTACTTTCTCTGCACAGAGCAAGCAAAGCCCACTGTGTTTCTGCTACAATACATGCAATTACTGAGTGCTCTACTAATGAAGGCATGTGTTGCTAACTCCTAAATAAAAATAGCTTCTTCTATAAAAAATTTAACACAATATAAATACTAATAACTGAAATGTCTGTATTTGGGAATCTATGTATTTTTCCTTGTTCTTTGAAATAATGAATAAAACTAATAGCCCTGTGTTTTTCATTTCCTACTATTTGCTTTTGTGTTTTTCCTAATTATTGACCGATGGGGCTTCTTTTTTTAAAAGAAGTCTTCCTCTTTTAGAGCTGTATGTCACTTTTTTTTCTCACTCCAAAATGTTTCAGAGATCCTCTAAGAATGTCCTGAGACATAGAATTAGCATTTGGATACATTAAAACAAGAAATACTTGAATAAATTAAAACTAGTAATTTAAGCAAGGAGACTAATGTAATTACCCGTGCTTTTTTGTGTATTTAGAATTATTCTACATTAAGCAACTGATTGAAACAAATCTATTGTATGTTTAGATAATTTGTATATCATTCTAATGAGATATTTGATGTTGGGTAAACACCTAAGTCTAACTTTCAGGTTTCTACAAACAAAGCTAACATTAAATTAAATACAATCCATTAATTTTGAAAGGGGCTGTCTTAAAAAAAAACCAGTTACTTCTTGGATGACATGATGGCTTTTGGGATTAGAAATAAAACACACACAAAATTTCCATTACCAAGTTGTTTGTGACTCAGATATGGTGTCCTCCTGACATATCCACTAGGTTGCTTCCCAATCATGGTATCTCTTCTCTCAGAGTACTTCTGGAAGTAAATGCTCTGTGTGTCCAAATCATTAGAGAAATTTTCCAGACATGCGTTCTTTTCAATTTCTCTCATGCTTTATTCTAACTTTCTCTTTTGGTCTCTCTAATACTTATTATTTCTATCACATCTTTAAAGATCTTTCAGGTTCCTGAAACCTTCTTTCTCCATCCTCCTTACTTGAGAGCATTAGAGCTTCAAGTTGAAGAAGGATTCACAGAGGCTACAATGGCACCAGAAACAGCATCTGTAGCATAATCGGAATTAATCGTTATCCAAGCACAGTCGTTCTCGTATTTCAAGATGGGACACATGGGTCAACATGACAGTTGAAGGACCATGAGAAACGTGCAGCATTTTCACCTGTGCGAAATTGCTTCATCTGTTACAGAGTTTCAAATATGGGTAGGACTAATGACTGTTATTGTCTCTATATTTGCTGAGAGAAGGAAACTATGAGGAAATGTATCTTTAAAGATGTATTATGTCATGCAATAGCTCTTCTTAACACCCTGCTAACCCACTAAAAGTGAGGATCTAAATGGTGCAGTATATCAGAGCCTGAGATTCCTGAATAGCTCACACATTGTACCTCATTTTGAATATCTGTTCTGCTCTTCTGGTTTTATGCTTCCCCATTCATCAGACATACTCACACACCTTCCTCTAACAACTTCCCTAATTTATATGTGTCTCTTATGGCATGACACTGTTCTCTGCCCCTAGTAATTCTAGTCTAAATTTTTCATATGCCTTCCAGCCACTTGAGTATTTTGATACTTCTGATGTTGCCTTTCACATTTGGAACGGCCTTCTTCAACTGGTAGTACCTTCATGAAGCTGTTTACTTGTCATTCTTCAAATCCCTAATCCCAGAGTGATCTCTTTTTCTGAAAATTAGAAGAAGTTACCTGGTTAGGGATATATAGCCTGAACAGCAGCTTCGTCTGCTCCATGAATTTCGTTCTCGCAGAGCTGACATGTTTACAAACAGGCAGGGTTAGGAAGCCTGAATTGCTGCTGATAGTGCTGATAGTGCTATTCTGAGTTTTCTATCAATTCAATTCTAGGAGTGCAGAGTCATGATTACAAAGTTGTATGGAAAAGAATTAAGTATTGCCTTGGAAGCCTTAAGGACGCTGATCTAACTTGTGCTAAAACTAACATCAGATTCCCATTCTTTTCACCCCGAACTGGACTAGGCCAAATTTATTACCGCTTTTGTTTAAATGTGGTCTTTTACCCCTTCCATTTTGTCATCCATATTAAAAATGTAGCCCTTACTCAAATGCATTATTTATAATCTGTTTATCAAAGGGTACAGAGCATGATGCTCACACTTCCTATACTTCATACAAACTAAATGTGAACAAAACCTTACCTGAAGATACTGTGCTCCAGGTGGTCCCTATGGGCTATACCATGCCACACAGGAAAGATATATGAACTGAGATAGTTCGCCTCCAAACAGCTCACAATGCAAGCATCTGCAAAACTTTGTGGAGATATCTCTGTCCAATTCATGGAAAGTTTATAGGTTGAGCTGTGAACTTGCATTTTTATTTCAAATTCTGCACCTGACAATTTAGGACAGTGCCTGTTTCACAAGTGGCATCCTTACTTGTAGTACCATTAAAGGTAGACAAAACAGATTTAGGAAAAAAAAGAGATGGTGTAAACAAGACAAACTACAGAAATGCACAACTTTCCATACTATGTGGAAAATATTTTCCTTCATAACAGACTGAAATCAATGAAATCTTGGAAAGAGGTTTTGACTTTCTTTTCACATATAAAGCAACACTATAACCTCACAACATAAAACTGTAGCTCAGCCACCTCTTTTGTGCAGAAGTCACAGTGTTGTAATGACTCTTGAGCAAAAACAGAAATAAAACTCTCAAGGTGCATGCAGTTAATAATAATTTTCCAGTGGTTATTTACGGGCCTGATCAGTATTTCACATGCATGCCAAATAGTAACTACTCAAGCTTGCAGTCCCATGGGGCACAATGGAATTGCTTATAGCAGAACAAATCAGAAACTGTTGCTTCTTTGTGCAAGGTAATGGTTAATGAAATGGGAGTTTATAAAAAAACAAACCACCCAAACCTTAGAAAAGCTATTTCCAGATTATGGGTGACAAATCTATAATTCAGGAGAGGAACACTACTGAGTAAGAAAACAGATCAACATAAAATCTGTTTTGAAATAAGTATAAAAACAGCCATTGAAAATGTGATGCTTTCCTGTCATATAATGAACAGTATTAGACAGACAACACACAAAATCCCAAAATGGGTGGACTGCAGAAGAAACCACCAGTAAACAGCCCATCACCTGCCTTTCTGTAGTTGAACTGCTTTTTGTGTCTTTTAAAGCAATCTATACTGATTTGGTGACTCTCTCACTGACACCCCCCACACATCAGATAGGGTCTTTCAATTTACTGCTGCAATGGCAAGAAGGGAGAGTCTTCTACTCTTCCCAGGCTTCAGGTTAGGGTTTTGCTTTTCAGCAGTTCTTCCACAAACATCTCAAGCACTTAGAACCATGACACATTTGTGCCCACCTAAGGGCAGGTGGCGTGTGAGAGGAACGTAACTGCAGCTGGTTTTATAAGGGTGCTGCTTTGCGGCTCCAGACCTAGTGCAGTTAATGAAACCCTCCCGTAACTTCACTTCTCCTGCCAATCTGTGAAGTAATTGTGGCATTATGAGAGCTCATCAAAGCAGCTCCCACTGATTCTCCTTGCTGCCTCCAAAAGAGTGAAGTGTGAAACCTATAGTGAAAGTTTAAATCTTAAAGGGATGACAGAAATCCTTGAGTGTCTCAGCTTTTATTACAAGTTTTCCATTGCCCCCCTCACCCCCATATCCTAAGAAGGATGAATGGTACTATCTAGAGGCGCTCCTTTAAACAGCATAGGTTCCTTTTTCTTGGAAATAGGTGCGTGCCCAACCCAGCACGACCCTCTCAGCGCTAAGCTCTCTTGCTCCTCTCCCTCCCGCCTGAGCATAGCCCGAGCTATGTGGAAGCAATGTGTAAGCAGGCAGAAAGGCAGGTTTCGCAGAAGGGCAAGCTGTGAAATTTGGCTGTAGTCTGAAAGAGAAAGCAGTAGGTGGAAATAAAACACTCGAGAGCTAACTTTCCATGGAGAAGCAAGCCGGGCGACTTAAAAGCCAGTATTAAAGTTCCTTTTATTTGATGGTAGCAACATTCTTCGTGCAAAAAGCCTAAAGAAGAAACCTATTCTTAGCCGAGTGGCGGTTCTTTCTGAGCAAATTTGCCTCCTGACTCCATCTGCTGGGAAGACACCCTACTACCTGCTGCCCGCACCGCCACGTTTGGCGGGAGTGCAGCCGTGAATCACCGTGAGTTCGCTCCCTCTGCCAGCCTTACTGGGGCTCTCTGGGTATTTCACTATTGGGCAGCTTGTAGCAGCCACAGCAGAGAAGTCCCCCCCTGCAATACTTCATGAGCAATCACTCGACGCTCTCCCGCAACGTCGGGGCTGTTGGCTCAGTTGCCCGCGTAGCAGGGGGCTGCTCTTCTGAGATCAGACGCGCTTGGAAAAGGTGATCCTCGGCCTCTCCTTTTGTTCAGAACGCTTAGATAACTTCTGGAGCAGAAATGGGACTTTAGATATTTTGCCGTCCAGCCGTGCGGTCACCCCTTGTTCGCCCTCCCCGGTTCGGTGGACGGTAGGTAAACGGTTCAGGCAAGCTGGAAGAGCAGCAGAGCCGGGGCAGACGGGAGCACGCAGGGCTGCAGCCCCGGGGCGGGCAGCGCCCCTGGGCAGCCCAGGATCCGCTGCCTTCCCCACGACCGGGGAGCAGCGGCCCTACCGCCCAGATGCTCGGGCGCCAGGGGGTCCCCATTCCCCCGGCTTTCCTCTTCTGAAAGGTGCCCGCAATGGGACGGAAACGCTGGCTTGGGTCAGAGGAACTTCTCTGAGAGGAGGAAGAGCTGATGGGAGCTCCGGACGGGCTCCTAGGCGCGCAGGGCCCGCGCTCCTGCGAGGAGCCGTCGCCGAGGGCAGCGCGGCGCCCCGAGGTGACGCTCCCCCATGGCGAGCAGGGCCCTCCAGCAGGGCCGGCCGCCGGCGGTTCGGGAATCGCCAGCCTCGCACGGGAGGGACAGCGGGGAGAGAGGGCTTTCGGCCGCGGGCAGCCGCGCTGCCGACCCCGCCTCCTCCACGAGGCAGAGCGGGGAAGGCGCCCCTGGCCCACGGGGCAGGCCCACGGGGCAGGACCCCCCCCCACCCCCCGGGGGGCGCCGCGTGGGCTGGGCGGT
>WTSP01026842.1:2325-14614 GCA_025331215.1 Actenoides lindsayi | reverse complement strand
GGCTGGGGGGGGGGCGAAGGGGGCGGGGAGGGGGCGGGCCAGGGGGGTCGGGGCGGGGGGGGGGCAGCCCAGGCGGGGGGGGGGGGTCCTCGCGGGGCGGAAGCGGGGTTCGCGCCGCTGCTGATGGCGACGCGGAGGGTGAGAGACGTTAGTGCCGGGAGCGGGGCGGCGGGAGGGAGAGGGGGATCGCGGGGAACCCAGAGCGGGGTGCGGGGACCTCAAACGGGGAAAAGAGCGCGAACCCCTCTATTCGGCAACGAGAGAGGGGGGGCGGCGCCCTCCCTCCCTCCGGGGCCTCAGAGCCGCTTCCTGACGGGCGGCTGGGCCGCGGGCCTGCGGGGCGGGGAAGGCCCGGCGGCCTTTGGGCCGAGGCGCGCCCGCTCAACCCGCTCCCCGCCAGAGCAGCGGGGCCTTCGCCAGCGCCCCGTGCGCTGCCTGTTTATTTTATTTCGTTGATTTTTTTCTTTTTTTTTTTTAATTTACATCGCGTAGCACAATAAAGAGGAAGCGCGGCCTCGGCGGCGGTGTGGCCGCTGCGGAGGCCCGCGGCCGGGCGGGGCGCACTTGGTGCGGGGCGCCGCGTTGGCTTTTCCCGTCCTGCCGAGGGGCTTATAAAAAAATGCGTCACGGAGCGGTGCAGCTCGGTTCGGCTCACCGCGCCGGGCCCAGGCGTTTTGGGGGCATCCCCCAGCCTGCCGCCCCGACCCGCCCCGGCTCCGCGTGTGAGCGAAATTAATGAGGGGTGGGCAGCGCTCCCGCAGGCGGTTTTATTCGTAAATGGCTTCAGCCACCTTTTTTTGCCAGTATAAACATAAACGTGGATCAAACGCGCTGGTAAAATGCATGGTTAATCCAATTAAGGAAGTGTTTGAATTCTGGAGATTAAAGCTGCCCTGCTACTTAAGATAACTGTGACTGGCCACGGTTAAAGCAAATGTAGAAAAAAATATAATATTAATGCATGTTGTTTTAATTTTTTTTAATTTTTTGTTTTCTAGTGAAAAGATCAAGAGGTGACAGTCCAGATAATACGTGGAAAGAGTACGAAACCAAAGTGTTGTGTCAAAGTCTGTGATAAGTGGTCAAGAAAACAGTTGCGTCACTTGCCTTCTGATAGTCTTTTGTGATAAAACTGCTTTGTAGTGCTTGCTGTCTTCTGTTCAGTCTGCAGGATTAAAGAGTGGTAAGTTTTAAAAAAAGAAGTATTATGAAGTTGTGAATTCAAGAATTGGTGTTTTGGAGTGTGGAGGAGTTCATGGTTCTTTATTAATAAAAGGAATACTTGAATTATGGGAAAATTATGTAGATATTTTGATTAATAATCTTCTTTAACAGGAAGAAGTTGCTGCTGATAATTCTTTATAACAAGCACAGCTATGTTTAGCAAGAGGGCATATGCTAAGCTTATGAATATATGCCTGTATTTAAGGGCTTGTTTGTACTTGACTGTTTTCTTGGCTTCAGAAGAAGTGGAAATGAAGTGCATAGTTTTTCTGAATAACACCATGCTCTGATTATGGTAGATGGCTATCCTGTGTTAGGTTAGCCTAATCCATTTTCAGAAGTAGTGCTTGGAACTGTGTGGACAAGCCTTTAAGGCATTACAAATGCTCTACATTTATTGTATTATCTGAATATGGATTTGATCAGACAGTATGAAAAATTAAGTATTTTTTATTGCATGAAAATGGGAGTTAAAGCTTCAGCAGTTCCATGTCTGTCTTGAAGGAGCAACACTGATGTAGAAAAATCAGCAGTGGTGAATGAACAGCAAAATGGTAGATGCAAAATATTTTGCAAGTGTAACTTTTTTGCACTGATTTATATTGATCAATGACCAGGGAAAAAAACTTAAAGGGTATCGGAATCATCAAAGTGGTGCACACCTCTTCAGAAAAGTGTATCCTCTAGTGTAGTGATAGCAGTTGTTACCAACTCACTGAAAATGGGTATGTGGAAGAGGCAAGAGAGAAGACATACCTAAGAAAAGGTGCAGAGAAAGATCACATTTACTTGTGGTCTGCCTTTGTCCCTCTTCTTTTTGTTCTTTAGCACAGTAGGAACTACCACTGCTTATTGTCAGCTGTGTAATTTGTGGTACAAGTAAATTAACCTTTAATGTGGCAAAAAGAGGAAAAAACCTGAGGGCCTGTATAAAACATTGAAGACTTGCCTTTTTAAAGATTTTTTTACATGAATCTTTTTAATTACTTTATTATTATATGTAGGTATTTCAGAAATCAGGGTAGGGTATAGGTGGCTTAAAAGCTCTGTAATTTTCTGGTGCCTTGGGCAGTGGGAAAACTTTGTGGGCTATAACAATTGTAAGAAAGTGAAGATGATGTCTAAGCATAATCCTGTTGGCCATATATCCTTTTTATCTCCATTGCTCTATCAGTGACAAGTCAGGACTTGCATTTCTGAGTTCTGAATTAGTAACATTAAAAAATTCAGAGAGGTGGACATCTTGGAAAGTAAATAATCTCAAGGTTAAGATTCTTTATCTTCTTGTTTCTTTCCCATGTCTCCAGCTGAAGGAGTGCAGTAAACTGACCTTGTGCAGCCGTATTCTTCAGGAAAGGCAGAAGACAGCTTGAACCATGGCAAGCCAGGTAAGATCATTTGATCAGAAACTCAGGCTTGCAGTGCCTGATTGGATTCCAGAACCATACTGGGAATTCATGGTAAATGTGAAGCTGAAATAGCTAGCTTGCTCTGAGTCGGGTGTTCTTGTAGTCCTACGATTTCTTCTGGTAACGTGGTAACTGGTGGCTGTCCTTTGGACCCTTAATCATATCAACTGAAGCAGGTTTGGGGTGTAACATTAAGCTTTACAGTTTGGACTATTTGAGCATGAGTTCTTCTGAAGGACCTTGCGTGTAACACTCTCTATATAAAATATATGTAGAGGTGTTCTAGAGGAAGAACGTTAAAGCCTGCGTAAGTAAAAAGTGCTGTGAAACACCATTCTTATTTTTGGAAGTCCTTGTTCTTCAGAATCCTAAGTGAGGGAGGCAACCTGTGTTAATACAGTTGTTGCTTCCCTCCCTTCTTATGTAGTTACCCCACTTCCTTTTTCAGTTGTGGGGTTTTGGGGTTTCTTTTTTCCTTTTTGGTTTTTTTTTTGAGGCACTTTTTTTAAATGCCTCCTTCCTGGCTTTGCGCCTGGGTTTGAGTTTTCCCTCAGCCAAGCTAGTGTCTGTTCCTGGTCTGGTTTCTCCTTACGTTCCGTTCATCGGCCTCCTGTTGTTCCTGGCCTGGGAGAGTGACTCACAGCTGGGTAGTGAGGACACACATCTTGAATAAGAGAAGAATTCCTAGATGAGGGGAGATAGGGACAGCTGAGATCCCTTCTAGGCAAGAACGATGGTTTTCCCTGCCTCTTCATCACTCCGACTGTGCTGCTGCAGGGTATTTTTGAGTCCTGGAGCTCAAGTGGCACACAGTCCAGTCCTGAAGCTAATTACCATTTAGGATTGGCCAACGTCGAAGGGCTGTCTGCTTTTTCCCGTATTCCAAGAGGAAGCTGTCGATCCTTTAGCCAGCTTGAGAAGTCAGGGGAATATGGCTGTTCATACAATCCTTTGGCTCTGTTATTTTTGCCAGGCGTTTTCCCCAGAGGCTGCTTTCCCTCATGGGAGGCGGAGGGAGAAATGGGACCCCAGGCTTCTTTCAAGGGCAAGGTGAATATGGGGAAATCACCTGTGGTGATGGGGAGTGGGAGGGAGGAATGTAAATGAGGCTAAATATTATAAAGGTGATTTTTTTCTCTCAACAGGACTTAATGGCGAAAAAAAGAGAATGTCTCCAGGCCTACAGCTGGTGGAGAACACCACAGAAGAAACGGAAGAAAAAGAACAAAATAAAACCAGGAAGAATAGTAGAATTTGTCCCTAGTAGTACTAATGCAACCAGGTAAAGACCTTTTGAAAAGAGAAGCTCTGATCTCTTATCTATTTAAATTGATAGTGACCAGCAAATGCCATCACTTGCTTATAAAATCCTGCAATGGCACATGTGGTGTGTATATACTAAGTCTTGCTTATGGATATGTGTTGCCAATAGAATAATGAAATTCTCTCTAATAATGTAGTTCTCTCCCATAATCATTGAGAAGTGATGGCAGAATAGTCAGAGCTCTTTTGAATCACAACTATAATTTGAGTTAATAGTTTTTATTCACATTTTAAAACCAACTTCTAGAAGCTTTTTTTACACAATGGGTCTGTGTTGGAATGCTTTTTTCTGAAAGCTGTAAAATAGACCCAGTGAAACAGACTTTTTTGCTGCAGTGGTGGCGTTGGTGTTCTGTTCTGTATGTTACTTGACAGAGTTTGCAGTTAATACTATTCAGATTTGTCTCCTTGTTTGTCCAGTGATAATTACCTGCTTATATGTTAGGTACCTTAATACTGCAATCAGCTACCTTAGTCTTAAACTTGACAATTGCTGTCTTATTTTTTCTTTAAAGACCAGATTATTCAATATTTGTTGGAGAACTTACTCCAGAAGTGGATGATTTCCAGCTCTATGACTATTTCCTAAAAAGATACCCCTCATGTATTGACTGCAAAATAGCAACAGACCTGCTGGGATATTCCAGGTAACACCTGTGAAAATTTGTAATGCTGGCAATATGTTTGCATCTATAAGTAATAGTTAAGAATTTGTTGGAATTCATTCTGAATTTTCTTCAGAGGCAGGAAGAGAGATTAGTCCCTAGCATTACTTTTTTTTAGCAACAGAGATATTTGTATTTCTAAAACTTTCTGGTTAGTTTAATGTGATAAGCTTCAATTTAGTCATGTGCATATCCACGTGAAAGAAATGAGTTGGTAGGAGAAGGGAGGGCTGTGCACTTATGTACTGCAGCTTGTGTACTTGGTTATCTGCAGTACTGAAGACAAAATAATTCCCTCTATCTGTGGGAGAAAAAAAAAATAAGGCCTGGCAAATCTTAGGGGGCTGGGAGACTGAAGCTATTAATATTAGTAAATAAAGCCTAGCAGAACTTACACTGGCCAGGTAGTGAGTCAAACAGGGATGAGTTTGCTGTACAATGCTGGCTGTAATTCAAGAAACTTAATATAAAGCGAGTATAAAAAGAATGTTAGTGCTGAACAGTGGTAGGAGTGGGTTAATACTGACTGATAAATTAACTGCTGTAAATGCAGAAATGTAGAATCTGATGAACTGCACAGATAGCAGTTAACGTATTGTCTCGCTGGCTCTCAGCAGGTTGCATCTTAATGCTGCCAAAAAATGAGCTTTTTGCTTCTGGCCCCAGTTTTTAATTTGGTGAAAGTATCTTCTCTGTGTGTGCATGTGCCAGAGAGGTTGCTTAGGTATTAGAAGCTGTAGTGGCTACTATCTTCTGGTTTTGTAGCAGGCAGAAAAACTGAATTCATTGGCTTTTGTAACTGTTACGCATACTAGAATTTGTTTTCTTCCTTTTGAAAATTGCAGAGGGTATGCCTTTGTCAGATTTGGTGAGCAAGGGGATCAGATGAGGGCACTGCAAGACTGCCAGAATGCACCAGGTCTGGGGGGAAAACGAATCCGGCTGAGCATAGGAATTTCCAAAAGGTAACAAATGAGTTGTGCATTAATACAGTGATTCTAAATAACCATGTTCTTGTAGCTCTGCCTTTGTAAAGTCTGTGGCCCTTGCTGTAATGGCTGTATGTGTGATGCAGTCTACAAAACAAAAACCAGAAGCGTTATGTTTTGTCTCCCTGGATTCATCAACATTCAGGATTGCTGGGGGAATCCAACTCTGAAGTCTACCCAGATCGTGTCACTTGGGTTTAGCTGCTTTTGTAACCAATCTTAATTCCTGAAATAGCAAAGCTGAATGCATTCGTAAATATTTTCTAGGTTTGGGCCAGAAGAAGGTAGAAGGGACAACAAGTGGGTTGTTGCTAGGGAGCTTTTCTTCTAGACCTTTCCCTCTAGTTCAGCAAGGTATTAGACTGCTGGTTTTACTCTAGGCTGGCAGAGGAAGCAACTCTAAATGGAAAAATATAGAATATATGGTGGAAGAAGCCAAGGGAGACATTGCTGGAACATTTTGTTCAAATACTATTCTTTGCTTTTTTCAAGTGATTGGGGCAGCAGGCAATTTAAAATTGATAGGATTTGAGAGGGTTTTTTACTCTGCCTGCTCAGTTCTCTCAGTCAGTATTTAAGGCAGTTCAAGTCTCTGAACAGTTGAAGACCTGACATGAAACTGATGAACTTTGATCTAGGATACAGGCAAAAATAGAACTTTATATAAAATCAGTATATTCATGAGGTTAGCTTATGTTCTGTTAAATAATAAAAATTAACACCTTTTGTTTCTCTTAAACTGGATAAATCTGTACATGTTGCCTCTTCTTTTTAGAATGGAAATGCTCTTGCCCAAGAGAGCACTGCTCTGACTAAATTATTTTGAAAACAAGAGGAGTTTGCAAAGAAGCAGATTGCCTCACTTCTGCTATCCAGAAGAATGTCAGCAGTGTTTTCACATTTCTCCTACAGAGCTCTATGTAGGAGAGAAGTTGGAAGCAGAAGACTGAAACATTATGTAATTACTTGTTTACTCCAGTAGCAAGACAATGGAATATATATTTCTTAGAATGTATGTGTAGCTTCAGAGCAGTGAAACAAACGTGATGTTGGTATTAAAATACACATCCCTAATCTGTATCTTTATGGCTGAGCAGTATGCTCTCCTATCATTGAAATACACAGCCATCAGGATAGGTTTTCACTAAGTCACTTACAGTGGAAACTGTTTCTGAGCTCCTTCAGTCTGTGGTCTTGACAAAAAGCCTAGATCCAAATTCTCTAATGAAGTGGAGATGTAGGGGAAGTGGTCTCTGCAAACACAGGAGCTCTGCCTGTACATGATTAGTGAAGAGCTGTCGTAAGCAGAGAGACTTTTTTGGCATGTGCAGCTGAGTTATTTGTATGTATTTCATGTAGTGTAACTCTTCTAGTACAGACAACACTTGTGCATTGATTCTTGTCAGTAGTGTGAAGCTGCCCCTGAGAACATCTACTCAGGAGAGGGGAAAGTAGTGGAAACTAATCAGCTGGCCCTTTGGTCTTAAGAGCCAGGAGTTTTCTTGTTTTCCTGCTGCTTTGGCTTCATCCTGGATAATGGCAGTGCAGACTTCAGCTGACAGCTATACTTTGGCAACTGTTGGTGGGCAGAAAGTTGAGCAGGTGGAGGTAGCCATGGCAAACTGGCAGGCAGTGTCAGATGCTCCTGTGAAATGGATGATCTGACTTCACCCCTGTGTTTCTGTGAATAATAAGATTTAGTATTAACCAAACAAAAGATAGAAGGGCTGATTAAGACTGAATGCATCTTCAAAGCAGCTGTGCTTGATAATGTCTCTAGTCTTAATTAGATTTTATCAGCAGTTTGCCTATTGATACTAAAAATACTCAAAATAATACCTTTGAGTGTCATGGTTCGAGTTAACCCATGAAAACTTCTGGTATTGGCAAAGATGAGAGCATTTGCTTCTGTATAAACCTCAGATGTTGCCTAAGCAACAGTCTAAGTAACAGCACAACTGTTCAGAAAAGCCTCTTTTAAACTTTTAAATGTGTAAGCTGGCAAATTGTTTAACTTCAGAACTGAGTGTACAGCTTATTGTTCTCAAACTCTAAGTGTATGTAACCTCTCATGTTTCAGACTGAAAGCAGAGTTCCAGCGGTACCAGTCGTACAACTATAATGATTATTACCAAGATTATCAGAACTACTATTCCTCCTCCTCCTCTTCCTCCTCACAGTGGAATTATGATCCTTATGCTGACTACAACTACAGCTCCTATGCTCCCTATGATAGCATGCAAGCTATTGGAGACTGCTCTTTAGGAGATGCTGTTATGGCTCCAGCTGTTTTTGAGGTAAAGATACTACACACTCACTTCAAAGAAAAAAAAATCCCAAATAATGTTTCACGAATTGTGCAAGTCAAAGCAAAACGAAAGCCCTAAAACTGAAATCATGCTTTCTGCATAGTGTGGAGGTTAGAAGAGCATGGTGGCTTCATTCAGAGGTGTCTTGAAATGCTTTGAGTAGTGCATTTGTAGAATTAGAGATCTGTGCGCTGTTTTGTTTGCATGTGCCAAATAAGTTACGGCAGCATAATTATGTAGGCTTCCTCTCCTTGTTCTCCTGATGTACTTTGCTTAAAGCAAATTAAAGAATTATTGTAAGAAGGTGTTATCTTGGGTCAGCCAATTTATCAATTACAACTTGGGTAAGTCCCTTCCAACCTGAACCACACAATTTTTTTTAAATAAAAAATCCCAAACAAGAAAATCATACCCTCACCCTTCCAAACACTCCCCCACCCAAAGCTCCCCCCAAAACAAAGGAAAAACCACCCCAGCCCTTCCCAGCAAAGACAGTCCCCCCTTCTGTGTGTTCTTGTAGTTGTGGGAGGAGGGAATGCTTTGGGAGTATTTTTGGATTTGTGATAGTTTCTGAAATGGATTATGATTGAATTTAGGAATTACTTTTTTTTATAGGAAACTGCAGTTATGACTGAAATAAATGATGACCTAATAACTGAAGGTAATGATGATACTATCACTGCAACTTGAATTTAGCTGTACTTGTGCATGTTAACAATACAAGCCAGTGACTACTGGATGAGCAGTATCTTGGAAATTCAGCTCATGTAGTGGGATCCTCTGTTGGTTATAGCTGAGGTGAGGTAGGATTTTAAACTGACAGAGTACACCATGACAAGTGGAATGGGACACTGTCAACAACACTTCACAGTAGGTTTCTTGTAACTTTGCCTTCATTTTCTTTCCAAAATGATCTAATACAGAATTTGTTGTATCTTTGTATTGATTGTGCTAAACTTATTCTATGTTAAGCTCATTAATAGGCAAAAGCTTTGTTTTCCAAACCCTGAGGTAAAACATTATATTATAGGTCCTAAAAGGAGGCTTCAAGTTGCACTTAAAGGTCTGGTACGAAGCTTGTTTGCCCTGGAAGCATTGCAGACACTTCCTTGCATGGAGACCTCTTGGGTTATATGTTAGAAACTTTATCCTGCCTAAGACATACTGCAGCAAAATTAGTTAACTGGATTTTTGGGAGAGTTTCATGGTTATTTATCCTTAAATTTGCTCTTTATCCTGAAATACCAATATAGTCCTAGCAGGTTTGTTAAGATTCTAGATGAATAAACAACTTACTGCATTTATTATTAAATTTAGCTAAACCACGTTTTATTAGACATTTACTTTGGGGTTGTGTGTGCATGCCACCCAAGATCTGCCACCTGTACTTACAAGGCTTTTATTTTTTAGATCCACAGCTTTACTTCGATGTTGATGAAATGAACAGACAATTTATGGAAACAAGTGAAGAACTCTATGATTCCCTCATGAATTGTCACTGGCAACCTCTGGATACGGTCACTTCTGACATCCCCCCTGCTATTTAAGTGTCTTATAGCATGACCGTTATGACCAAGGTGCTAAAATTACATTTCTTCTACATTAGATCATAAGTTTTAAAGCACAATGATAGGTTGGGTTTTTTTTGCTATGCTTTTGACAGTTTCTGTAATCTTTTTTTTTGTTCATCACTCAGAGCATCTTGAAATCATGTAAATATTCTAGAAATGTAAAGAGTTCAATGGGGTCTAAAGGTAGACTTGCCTGTGTAAATAAAATTTTGTTTCTGCAAACCTGCCAGCAAGGGATTTTACTTACATATGTGAAGCACATTCTCTTCTGGCTTGTGGAATTTAGCTGGAGGCAGTAGGGGTATTTCACCTGTCTTTGGTATGGGCATCAGGGCACTAGTGAAAAGGAGCTCTCCTGTATTTCCAAGTTACCTTTTTACAAGCTTTTAGGAGCTCTTAATGTGCTTGCCTTGATTTTGTGTGTATTTGGGAGGCTCCCAGGGTTTGCTATGGGAACACTTGGGCCCACTCTTTCTCCTGCATTTTGCTGGCACTGACTCTGCTGATGTTGATCTGCTAGCTCAGTTAGAATTGCTTTATTGATACACTCTCTTAATGTACAGAAGGGAAGACTTTCAGCTGCCATAGCTGCAAACATTCCAAAGACTAAGGATGATCCCTACCCACAATTTTATTTCTTCTTACTGCTAGTCTTCTCAGTTGACACTTTACAGCAGAGAAACTGGTGTAACAGATTACATGCTCTTGAACCTAAAAATCCTTAGAGAAAATAACTTTGGGCATAAAGCTACCCTAGTAACAACTCTTCAACAAAGTTGCACCCTATCCTAAACATCTCTGTAATCTCAGTCTTCATGAGTGTAGTGATAAGGTCACAGAATTTTAGTAGGATGACAGTTTTCAGTGTTCAAGTCAAAAAGGATTAGGGGAGAGAGCACTGAGGAAGGTTCTGCTTTAAGCTAGCAACTTGAGTGGCTTCCTCTATACCCTTCAAGGCAAGAAGAGTTACAAGTATTTTTCCAGTCATAGGGGCTACTTAAGCCCACATGTATGCAAAAGTGTTTACTACTTAATGTACATAATGAGAAAATAAGGCTGGAAACAGAAGAATACTCTCCCAGGAGAAAAGATAGCAGAAATTATAACTAATAGTTGTGGAAGCTACTAATGCTAGTCAAGTCCTGTGCCTGGAAACATTCCAGGCTGGGTTGAGTGGGGCTCTTGAGCAACCTGCTCTTAGCTGGTGTCCCTGCTCCCTGCAGGAGAGTTGGACTTTAAAGGTCCCTTCAAGCTCAGATGAGTCCAAGGCATTTTGGTACTGCCATGTGTGTTCTGAGAACAATCTAAACCATAATTGCTCTGATGGCAGATAGGAAAAAGTGTTCTGTTTTTTTTTTAACGATTGAATGTAGCTGAAGTGGTGGTCATAACCTATATGCTGTCCTTTAAAAGAAATGCTGTATTGCAGAGCAGTGACTTGGTACTGACAGGTCATTTCTCCTCTTTACAGTATAACTTCAGCTAGGAGTATTTTTGAAATCCCACCCATGGATTGCAGATGTTCTAAACCAGAAAAGGCTTTCAGAGTACGATAGGAAGTTCATTCTTGTTGGAGTTTGTAGAGAATTGTTTCAGAGCAGTGTAGTAGGGAGGAAACTCAAGACAGATGCAGACCCCCTTGCATTTGGATAGGAGTGTTAAAGCTTTAAACCCATCTGGAACGTGGTGCCATTTCAGTTGCAGTGCAGAGCAGTGGGGCTTGAGCTCAGTAGCACATGCTGGTTTGCTAAGCAGAGGGTTTTGTACCCAGCAAGCACCATCACCATGAGCAGGGAGACAGGTTCCAGGTCTATCTGGGTTATATCCTGTTTTGGAGTGGCTTGCAGAGCATCCCTTAACCCTGTACTTAGGCTGCAGCAAGTCACTTGTAGAAGCTTCTGTGGTAACAGTTAAAAATGGGATGTTAAGGATGCGTGTTGGCTCAGCAGAATTACTCTGGATTATCTAGGCTGATTTTTGACATTAAAGGCTGATCTGTGTGTGAACTAAGTGATGAGGGGCCCACGTAGCTATGTGATTTCACTCAGCCTGACACTATATCACTGCTGTGCATAAACTTCAGAAAAAGTCAGTCTGTAGCCACTCCATTTACAGATTTTACCTGCTCTGCATTAGAGATTTTTTTCAGAGATGCCTACCTTCTGTTCTGGCCCATAAAGTGAAAATGCTGTTCAGGGCATGCAGTGAAAGAGGTTGTTTGGGTCACTAGTTCTCCAGAACTGACAAATGTTGGGGGTGTTGTTTTCTTCTGGTCAACATACAAGAAAACTGAGGTGAGGAAGAGAGTCTGTTGGTTGCAGCCCATGTGACCCTGTTCTAAAATAGCTTTCTGACCTCTTTTTGTGTCTCCTGAGCCTTACCAGCCTATTCCCCTTCCCAGTTAGGAGTGCGTGCGTGGGATGGAGCTGGTGTGCGCGGGGCGCGTGCTTCACGGGGAAGGCACTCCCAGTGCAGGATTTCTTCCTGTGTTGATATGTTACCCAGGAACCCCAAACACAGGAGAGAGAGAGAGCACCTCAGAACTGTTACAATTGCATTGCTGAGACTTTTTACTGAGTAAACTTAATGCAGGCAGGCAGATGTGCAACGGCTCTGTGTAGCTTACGCAAAGACCTGGATACATCCTGCAGGGTGCTGGCTGGCAGTTCTGCAAAGATCTGATGGTGGGGGGAGAGTTCAGAGAGAAGAAAAGTCTTAGAAGCAACTTTTTCAACATCAGGCTATTACACTTCTTCCAGTTGTGCTTTGTCTGACTTGCCCACCTGAAATGTGATTTTT
>WTSP01026840.1:38681-58792 GCA_025331215.1 Actenoides lindsayi | reverse complement strand
TTTTAAAGGAAACTTGCAATACTCTGTCTCCTAAACGGTATCCATTAAGGCTGGCAATCGCCATGGCAGCTTCATCGTAGTTGGTCATGGTGACAAAGCCAAATCCCTTGCACTTGTTGGTGTTGAAATCACGGATCACCTTGACATTATTGACTGCTCCAAAGGGACCAAACAACTGCCACAGCACGCTCTCGTCTGAGTCGGGAGATAAGTTGTAGACGAAGATGCACCATCCAGTCCCAGTGTGACCAGGGATATTCATTCCGACAAGGCTCGTCATACCATCAATTGTGATCGGAGAAAACCTACCAAGTAAAAAGAGGGGTCTATTCTAAATATATCTCTTGGCACAAGCTACATGGAACCAAGACTTCAAAATAAATAAGCCAATGTTAACGTTGGTTCTCGATCCTACCCCTGAAGAGGACTACACCTATCCACCCTCGGCCTCCAGCTCCTACTTAACTGAAGGGGAGCTGTACTAAACCAGACTAAATCCAGGCATAAAGGCAGCTCCCTTCGAGAATAAGCCCTGCCTAAATGTACACAAAGATCTAATAAAAGAAATGCTTAAGGACAATCCAAGTCAAAATGGGCCTGCATATGATGCTATAAACATGAGTTCATTTAAAAAGGCCTGTAGGAATCTGCCACTTACTCCCATCACTGAAATATCATCGTTTCAGGGCAATGGGTATCTAATGCTTTACCTCTTACTAGTTTGCCATTAAAAAAACCAAACCAAACCCAAACAAACTTCAAGACTTATTTTAAAAATTATTGTGAAATGCTATTGTCAGGATTCAGCTGTAACAGGAGCCTCTTTAGCTAAAAATACTGTTTGATTTAGAGAGACATCTCCTAACATAGTTCTTAATTGACATACACTGGGAAAAAATCCAGTTAATAAAGAAGTCCTGAAGCTGGCCACATATTAAAGAAAATTTATGCAGGAATAGTAAATAAACCAGTGCATAAATATACTTAATGAGCATATCAACTGATACCTTGGTACTGTGAGACTTCATGTCCATGACAGGCTCTTAGGTTCTTCAGATAGTCAATGCAGAGACACAAGCTCCTAGAAATCTGATCAAGCACCCTAACTTTCACTCCCTGCTTGTTTTTGGGACCTGTTTTAACTTGAACACCTGATTTGGGAAGCTAAAGCCATCACAGAATAACACTGGCTGTGCAAGACCTATGGAGGTCATCTGACCAATCTCCTGCTCAAAGTGAGGCTAACTTCTCAAATTAGATCTGCTGCTCATGGCTTTGCAGAGGGAAGTTTTGAAAGTTTCCAAGGATCAGAACTTCAGTCCCACAGCTCCACCATCCTCACTGCGAATGACTTGCCCTTATACTCAGTTGAACTTGCCCTGCTGCAACCTGTTAGTTGACTCTTGTTCTTCTGCAGTTGACCTCTGAAGAGCTCAGCTTCATCTTCTTTCTAACTCCCCTTGCAGGCAGCCGAAGACAGCAGAGAGGGGCTAAACTCTACATTGGCTGTTCCTGAATTTCACCACATTCCTCCAGCTTGTCAAGGTCTTCCCAGAGGCAGCCGTGGCCAACAGCAAAGTCACCGCCCCTGCTCCCTCACTAATTTGGTGTCACCCATTAATGCAAGGAGGGCACACTGCAGCCCGTGACTCAGGTTATTAATGAAGATGTTAAGCAGTATCAGCCCTCAGGATCAACATAATTTTCCTTTCGTCAGCTTGAAAAAAAGATGACATGCTTTCTGAAGCTACACTTTGGGATATGTTTTAAAATAACAACTGCAGAGAGGAAATGTCTTAATAAAAATCCAGTTTCACAGGCACCATCAGTATGATGAGTTTTAATACCAAAATTGAATAATAATTCCTCGGGATGAGTGATGACTGAGGGAGTTTGGGGGGGAAGACTCTGTGGTGCTGAGTGAGCTCCTCTGCCCTCCAAAACTTCCCCTTTTACACTCGTAATACTTCCACAGATATTTGGCAATCTGCACAGTATTATGCAGTGTATATTAAATAACCATAAAAGAAACTACACACTTGATGCCTGCTCACCATTTTGTTGACTCCTGATGGCACTCTGTATGTATACTCAAGGGAGAAGAGAGACACTTGGAGTCTACGTTTGAAGCTGAAGAACATCACTAGGGTGTAGCTAAGCTATAAATGAGCAGCTGACAAATGCTCACAGCATCAGATCCTCAGATACACATATAGGTTTGCAGACAGTTTATTAAAAATAGGTGGCAATTTTCCAACTTCACTTCTTCAAATCTTACTGCCAGATCTTTTCATTTTCCTGCATACTGAAACCAGTAACGTTATTGTAATGGTTCAGCATGGCTCTATAACCCATGGTATTTCTCCAGCTGATGAAGACAAAGACAGCTGGACAAGGCCAGTTTATACTGCTCCTTCCTCTGGATGGGGAACTGTAAATAAGAAGGCCAGGACTGTGAGCTCCTACAAACCAACACCTTCAACTGCTTTTGGAATACGGAAGATGAGACCTGAGTCTCATAGTTCACTGGAGAGTGATTTTTCAATGGAAATCTTTAGAAGTTATGCAGCTTTGAACCATTTATGTACCATAAGCACAGAAGCTGCTGTAAAGCCAGGAATACATGCACAATATTAGTGCAAGTCTATTGACACAAATACAAGATAACCTACTGCGTAAGTAGCTTTGCTACTAGCAAGGGATCCAAAATTAGCTTCAATAAAACCCTTTGTTCCACATCAGCACATCTCATTTTCCATCACTACCACATACTTAAGGGGTAAAGAAAGAACTAACCCCCAAACCCAGGAATGCTACACTACAGCTGCTTTAGAGGCAGTTTCAGAAATACTTTCAATATAGGGGTTTTTTTGTGACCCTACATCTACAAACACAGGGCTTGCTAGTGTAAGTACAAGTCTTCAATTGCTCAGAGGAGATGAGAACCAATTTAAAATGCCTGCAAAACACTTGAACACTAGTGTAAGACTAACGGAGAAAGCAGATGCATAACCTATGACTGCAGGTAACTCCTTCCCTCTGCAGGGGGGAACTCAAACCCTCACTAGCTCAGCCCGGGCCCTGTTTGACCTGAACCACACACCAGGGCAATTCCAGGGAAGCAGAAGCAGCAAAAACCCAGGGAAAACTCCCTGAACAAACCTGTCCTTCTGACACTGACTTGTACCTGACAGATACCGGAGGCAGAGAGTTTGCCATGTTTTTGGCAACGTATCAAGAAACAAACGAGGGGAGAGCGCAGGAGAAGGGGTGTGCGGTAAAGTCAGGTGGTAAATTCTGACTCATCCTATCACCATCGCCCCTCAGGATGTTGCAGATGTAACAAATGTACTAATGAAGACCAGAAGTAGTGCTGCTGGGAAGACAGGCCGCCTACGATTTGACTATTTGCTTCTGTAAGCAGTCTTCAGATTTGTGGTTTGCGTGCTCGCTACCCTGGCAGCAGTGAAAACCCACATCAGTGTCCGCTGGCTAGCGTAAAGGTTATACTTACCATACTAGTTTACAGGATGAGCTGTAAAAAAGCTCAAATAATTTTCAAGTGTGGTGAGCAGCCCATTTCAGAAGATTAAGTAGTATTTTCTCATCTTAACTGTGGGGGGTGGCTGGACATCGGTAACAGCGGGAATAAGACTAGAGACCTTTATTTTGCTGTAAGGCTGGCTTGCGTTGGTGTGTGCCATTAGAAGAAACGCTAACAGAACATCAGCTCATTCCAGCTATCAGATCAAACATTGAACACACTCATGAAACGGCATAAATGTTTACAGATCAGCTGAACTTTATCACACATACGTGCACATAGACGAACACAAAGAGCTATTTTAAACAAAAAAAGAAATATCAAGCACTGAAAATCTCAAAGTACTAAACCTGCAACAAAAGAAACTTAGGGCTGATCAAGGTGCACACAGCTACATTTTCAAGCCAAACTTGTGAAGCCAGATGTAGGAGAGAAGGTCTTTAACTGTGAGATTTAGACAACAACAGCATAATTGTGCTTTTGACTTAAATTTTCCATTATCAGGTTGGGGATTAGTTAAAAACATTGTTAATACATTCTGATTCAGGAAAAAGTGCTATTTAGCAGGGCGACTTCAGTTTGAATGCTTGGAGCTGTTGCACCTAAACCATTTGAGAAGCCCCACCTGTAAATAAAAAAAAAGTTGAAGGAAAAAAAAAAAAACCCACAGAATTTGCATGTGTGGCCTTTAAAGTAACAAAACCAACTGAAGTCCAAACTTAAAAAGAATTTGACATGCTGGTGGAAGAAAAGAAGGAATTAAAAAAAAAAAATAAAGTTAGTGAATTAAAAAAAATAAATTGTAGCACCAATCTGTGCCAACACGGACATCTGGCAATCTGTGGAATTCTAATTACCTCTTTACGCCATAGGCCATATTAAGCAAATTGTCCAGCCTGAAAAGAGAAGGAGGGTCTTTGGGTTAATGTCTCACAGATGGCAAGATCGCTCAATGGAACTATTATTAATAGCGCTCCATTTTCAAAGAAACGTTCAACAAGTTTCCCACACATCTAAGGAGCCTAACAACTCCCAGTCTGCTTTGTTAAGCCTGAGGTTCTGCTTAAATTTTCACCACAGCCTTGAAAGCCTTTTAAACTTGTGTACAGTCTCAGAGAACGCCTTCATTTCCAGGCTTTGGTTTTACAAGTCACTCCTGACTTAGTTTTTAGGTATTATTAATAGGAAATTTTTGCAAGCAATTCAACTGTTCACCTTATTTACAGTTTACTTGGAAATAAAAAGTCACAGTTCAAAGTTGATGCAACTGGAAAAACTCCTGATTCCAGCTACTTCAATATAATCCATTCTCCCCCTGTATTACATATATTTAGTATTAATCTTCTGTGGTATGTCAACCTAAATGACCACCGAATTTTGCAGAACATGATCATCTGCTTTCCATGGGAGCACAGTAAAGTCTTTCTGTCCATGGAATGATTCAGTGATAACCTCAATGGACACAGCTGCACGCCAGACAAAAACAAGCGTAAATTTAATGTATCCAGTGACTGGCTTTTTTTTTTTTTAATGATCTTTGATTCATTAGCACTTCTCCTTGCTGAAAAACTAAAATTCCTTTTGAGTAATTCTCTAAAGCAAATATGCAACCCAGTTATGTGAATATGGCCAAATTTCCTTTTTTGAAGGCAGACTTTATTTAAACGCTGGGTTGCCTAAAAATTATCAAATATCAAAGTAATGAGATCATGTGTTACTAACTCTGACTTACATATCAGATGGAAATAGTATATTCAGAATGCAGAGCAAAAAGCATCCTCAAGAGTATCTGAAGAATCACACCAAAGACTAATACAAGGTCTCTACACTAAGAGCAGATCTCAGGCTAATAAATTTAATGATACTGCTGCTGACTGGAACAGACTCAGCTTTTTTCCTGCTACCAATCCACTGTCATAAACATCAAAGTCTAAGCTGCATCAAAACTGTAATAATATAGCAGAAAATAAAAGTATTATCAAAAAACTGCGAAAGAACAGGATAGTCACTGCTCATTTGATTACCAGTGTAACTCTACTCTGTCATCCCTTTCTCTGTGAGCCTTCGTAAGATCCGATTGTACAGTACTTCAGCTGTTTTAGTAAATACAACATGACTACTGCTGTCAGCAGATTTTCCTCCTCATTCTCCAGGAAAGAATATTTAATTTTACAAAGAAAATCAGGTCAGCCTACGCAACTACAGCGTATTTTCCTGCGCAGCACCTGCCCCACATTGTCGTCGCCGGTGGAACTTCAGTTCTTTTCCAGGTAATTACCTGAATCTCTGAGCCTGGTGGTGAAGTGGTCCAGGGTAGCGTCTGTTGGGAGACTGATACAGCTGTGAAAGGAGTGCCTGGCTTGTTTTCTGGCTGGGGTTATTGGCAAACTTCACAGTAATTGGTTCTGTAGCACCACTAGGCTTCTGGCCATTTAGTCCCTTTATGGCTTCTTCTGCCTCTATTCTCTTATCAAAACGGATAAATCCCACACCTCGAGAAACCCCTGGGAAGTAAAAACACGCAAACAGATGAATATTTGTAGGAACAGCCTCATCTGCATTAATGAATATAAACTGAAGGTTAGTTTGGATTTCACAGAACACTCGGCTTTCAAATTCAGTCAAGTCCTATAAAGAAAAATGCACTTCCCCATCTGTATCCTCCAAAACGAGCCCCTACCATACTTAATATCATGATCCTAAGTAAACAACATCCTGCATTTTGAGATCCCTCATTAAAGCAGCAGCAATTATGCCTCCAAATACTTACGCTTATAAAGAAGCGGGTGCTGCATTGTACACTAAAAAGTTTTATCGTCTTAAAACCCACCTGCCAGCAAACGGTTACAATTTTGTTATTTCCAGAAAAAACGAGCATATATCAAGAAAAGTTCTCTTTTAACCTGTGACTTGATCAACCAGAATCCGTGAGGTGATGATGCGCCCATATTGTGAGAATAACTGCTCTAGTTCCTTCTGGGTCATTGTTTTCGGAAGGCCGCTGACATACAAGTTCGCATCTCTGATCGATGCTGAACTTGGACGGGCATACGACACCTAGGGATCGAAGGAAAGGGAAGGCAGATTAGTAAACTAGAGCCACCCGGCACATTTTTACACAGATTATTTTCCAGTTTTATAAGCAATAACCCTCAAGTTCAGACACCACCAGTTCTGGAAAACCAAAGCAGCCAGGAAGGGCTGGAAGAACAAAGGAAGAGCTAGAGAGACCTTCAAAACAGACACAAGGGTTCTTTAAGTGCAGCCATAAAATAACTATTGTTCAGAGGTAGATTAACATGCAACTTCCTACGCATGGCTTTGTAGATTTACCCCTATGGGTTGTGGGTGTACGGATGATTTGCTGTACCCGGCGTGTAAGAACCTCAGCACATACTAGCAACTCTGAAGTTCCAGAGTGTTTTTCTTCCCCTCCGCTCCAAGTGTCTGAAACAGATCAGGTTATTTGCAGAGTGATCTTTTGTGCTATCTCTTTGTGTTTTCATCCTGAGCTGGCAAGATCTGTTCTCGATGAACAGTGAAGTACTGGTGAAATTAGACTAAATGAACATCTGCTCAGGGAACTGGATACTGACACTCATTGTTGCATCCGCAATTTATCACGAGAAGTTCCCTTGCACTATAAGCCCAGAATCAGACCATAAAATATTATGGCCAAGCAAACAGGAATATCTAGCTGAGGCACTGTGTGTATGCTGTTGGAAAATTATTAAATCAAGACTCTCTTAACTGCTCTTCTACCTATGAATCAGATTTATAATTATACTATGTGCATAAAAAAAGCCCTCTGCACTTTTAAAATAATATATACATTCAGAATACACACATTTAACATCATAAAAATACTTCCTGGATACAGCCTAATGGCAAGCATTCAGCAAAGATCATGAAGAATTACTTCGTAGCACATCTGAAATAGCACTGCATCCAAATTTGAATATTTTACACTTCAGATTTAAATACATCAAAATGAAGAGATGGGTCCATTCCTGCATTATACCATAAAATGTGTCTTGGATGGAAATGGGGAGGGTCCCACCACGAATGCGATGCATTCGGTGATTGTCTTCCCCTATTGCCGAGCCTTAGCCCAAACACAAATGATGTCAAAAGGATGTCTTTGTGTTTCATGTGTCAAAGAGTTGTCTTTATGTGCTCCACACCTAAAAATAGATGTTGACTCAACAGAAAATGATGTTAATGACTAATATTTGCTTCCACAATCTTCTCTGCATAACAGCGGACAAACTCTCTAAAGATTCTAGATTTTAAGGTTTCTGGCAACTTCTCTATAACTTACATGTTTGTATATAACCTTTTAAATCTAACATTTACAGAGAACCTAGAGAGACGAGGTGGAAAAATGTCGGGAAAGAAACGTTAAGAGGATAGATAAAACATTTGCATCAACGGAGGCAAGTCCAGGCACACACAGCACAAAGGCACGAGCAGATGTAACAAGCAGGGAAACCTTCAGATGCTGAGATCAGTGCTGAAAGGGAGAAGGATATTGGGGTGGAAACTATTTTGTGCCTCAGCAATTTAGGACCTCACAGCCCATGAGCTCCTGACAGGGTGCAGCATTTAAGTCACTTAATTGTCGCTCCCAAACACCCCTCTGATGCTCCAGGACCAGAACACACATGGCACTGCTCGGCTTTTATGTAACTAAGATCAAAGCAGGTGCTTGGAGAAGCCAGGGATAACTACACCGTGCTTTCGCCTACAGACACCATGCTGAAAAATCACCTTTTTTGACCACAGTTGGTTTGGAGGCCTTGTACCAGTGGCTTCTCATTTATACCCCCTGCTGGGGCATTTGGAACAGCAGCTTTTCTCCAAGATCTGCCAACGTCTCACCTTGAGAGGGTACTGTAAGGGTTCAGACACCTACAGTTTAACCTACTTTAGGAATAACAGTTTAAAAACACTTAAGGGCCTCTCTGAAGCAGGGGTAGGGACCTCACCTATTCCTCAAAACTGAGAGCTGCAAAATTAATAAAGTTCCTGGGAAAACAGCCAGGGGTTTCCTCTGGGTTTTCTCACTCTGGCACATTCATTAACCAAATGCCACATTACAGGGAAGATGAAAAGTTTTGGGATATGCAGAAAAATGGTACTTCCCAGAGCACCAAGTGCCATTTTATATTAGATACTTCTACGCACAGAAAACACTCTGCTCTTGCCGGCCACGCAGACGCTCCGTGGAAGGAGAGACTGCACACACTCACAAATCCACCTATTCACAGCACATGTAAACACCTCTCACCACTCAGGTCTAATTTTTATTTCCTCCTGCAATCAAACATGCTTTGGCCCAGGCTTCCCTGCAACCTGAAACAAGCTGCCAAAAGCAAATCAGCTGTCTTTAATATCAAGGAGAAAAGGTTGCGAGCTGAAAGGACTCAAGGCTAGTAATGTCAATTATTTATCTGCTTTTGAATCTTTTTCATCTTTCCTCCCAGGTCAGCCAATGACAAATCGATCAGTTAGACTGTGTCATCCTGCTTTCAAGCTATTATTCAGTTAGTACCGAGGATGAGATGTCTTCCCGTGTATTAGCTATCAAAGGAAGAAATCACCCACCCTGACCCTCCACCAGACCAGAAGCTCCTTGTGCTGTGAAATTAAAAGAGGAGCCAAAACCAACTCCCGTTTTATCACTGAAAACAGCAAAGCACTGGGTGCGGATTCTGCACTCATTCTTTATACTCAGACTTAGTGTTTGTTTGGTGTGGTTTTTTCCTTGGCTCACAGCAGCATTAACATCCTATAATGAAATATTGAGTTGGAAGAGAAGAGACCACGGAAATCCTAGCCACCACAAAAAAATTCAAATAAATGAGCTGGAAAAGGCTGAGCTACTGTTTGACCCAGGCACTTCTCAGCATTAAAGTGTCTGTCTACTTGTATGACGAATGGAGGTTGAACAATGGCATTTTATTTCACCACATATGATAATTCAGGAGTTCTTCAATTTTCCAAGGAAGAGAATAGAACACCATACAATTCATTTTATTGCTTGCTGGCCTCTGATGTTAGTTTCTATAAATAGATATATACTAACTGTGAAAAATATTTGCTAGGATATTTCTCATCTGACATTGAACACCAGCCTGCGCAAGGGCTTCTCTTCTGTATAAAAAGCCATCTCAGGAGTCTGCACCACCATCTCCAAACACTACTGCAGAGTCATCATGTCCAGCATTTCATATCATCCGTGATAGCGCAGGGTTTTGTTCAAGAGCACAGAAAATATCTCCAAGTTAAACTAATTATCTTCCCTATTGATTTCCTACCCATTTTCCCCACAGAGAAAACTTTTTGACAAATTTCTAACCTCGAGACTCTTGAGAAGGTAAATTGAAGTGCTCTGCTCTTTCCAAGTGAGAGCCCACAGCAAAGGCACCCAGAGGCATGAACGCATCCCATTTGTCTCAGAGGCGAGGGCCGGACACATCACAGCAACCACTGAAACACCGACACTTAACCCCTTCACTGCCGCTCAGCAGGAGACATGGCTTCTACTTTTAAGTTTCTAGAAGCCTCCTCCCAAAATTCAGCTCCTGTCTTCTCCGAAGAGGAACAGCATCGCCCTTCCCTGAAGTGATGTGCTCTGCCAGAGCCATCCTGCCCCACTCAAAAACTCTGCTGATGAGCAGCGTAGCTGCTCGTGTCTTCCAGCTTCTTGGAGCTGCAAGGCTATGCCCATCTCGCTCTGCCAACGTTTCCTGAGGAACAGGAGACTAGCCAGGAGCTTTTAATCAGAGTGCTGCATGGCAGCACAGGCATCTGCAGGCCAGCAAACTGCTGGATTTTATCATCTCAAAGGTCTTTTCCACCCACAGTGATGCTGTGAGACCACCCTCCAATGGTGCCTGTGACCCCTGGGACATCTCCAGCCAGCAGCAGCTGAGGTGCAGCGAGCATTAAGAGATTGCCGGGACAGCTTTCTAAAGAGTTTCTGTGACATTCAAAAATATTAAACTTTTTCATGACCTTAATTCTAGCAGGCTTTGCTTTGTCTCTGCATGATACGCTCCGAGACGCGGGATTTCTTGCATGACTTTTGGGGTGAGTTACTTTGCCTTTTTCTGCCTGAGGTCCAAACATGTAAAATGGCGACAACTCCTCCTTCCCTTTCTGCCTCTTATTCCACTGACAGGCACTGGAAATGCTTTAGCACAACTGCTCAGAGAGCTTCACGCACCTAAGTAAACACAATCTCACTTGTTTCGCATATATACAGAACAAGAAGTAACATCTGCTTAACACCAGAGGATGGGCTATGACCAGACGACATATTTCCCCACAGCCACTTCCAGGTCCTTGTCCGTGCCTTAATTTTGTGCAAAAACACAGACTGGAGAAACCCTCCAGTGAAAGCTAGATGCTTTGTCAGAACATATACCCACAGAAGCCCTCTGGTCCAGACGCTGATGATCAGAACCTGGAATATTTTCCCATCCGCTGCTTGCACCGCTTTGTCCTTTCTCTCCAAGCCCTCGGCTGGGTGATGGAGAGGAGTGACAATGCACTTCACTGAGCAATTCAATGCCATTTTACTGGGATTAATTATGATTGCAGGTAAGATACAATGGTCATCCCATCATTTCAGGAAAGACATCCATAGATAATAACCTCAGAAGCACTCTGGCTGTATCAAGAGCAGGGCTAAGAGAAATAATTGCTCCGGCTCTATGGAATGAAAAGGACTCATTGGCAAAACCGAAGCAGTTAAACGAAGTCTCAATTAAAGAGAAGATGCACAAAACTAACAGGTAAAGACTCCCTGGTGCCTGCTGAAAGCAGCGGAGCCAAATCTGAACCTTCAAATGCAGCACTGAACAATCCTTCGAGCTGCGGCAACATAACAGGCACAAGGGTGGAGGAGGATTTGTTAACAAGCTCTACAAAGTCCAAAAAGTCATGCAGACAGAGGCTTCTGAAGAGCAACTCAATGTAGTTGAGGCTTTCCAGGTCTGTGGCATTGAAGTTACTTGTCCAAGGCTTTGTCCCAGGGTGCAGCAGTCACAGGAGCCGACCCCTCTTATGACTAATTTGGAGTTACCCCAAAACAGAACAAGCTAGTACCTTAATTTTACAAGGAACTATACAACAACTACACCCCAAACATACAGCTTGCAAATGCCTGTAATCTGAATTTCCAGGGTAGGAAAGCAGTGCAAAGGTCTTTCACACCTCCACCCTCTACAAAGCTTTGCAGGCGGCCAAGGGGAAAGAGAGCCGAGCACATGGGAAGGCGGGTGACGAGCTGGCAGAGCCCAAGGGCTGCAGCACACCCCGCGTCCCCGTGTACACAGGGGCCCAAGGCAGTGCTGTCCATGGCAAACTTACAGCAAATCCCTCTCTGACACAGTCCAACAGGCCCAGCTCCTTCCAGTACACTCCACTCCCTCACAGAACACTTCAGCTCTCTCTGTGCCCTCCCCCTTTTATTGTGTTTTCCCCAGCTCCCAGACGCTCCCAGAGTAACCCCAGCTCTCTCTCCACACTCCCGTTCCCATCCAGCACTGCTCCACAGCCCGTTTCTTCACTTGGAGAAGCAGCTGCTGGCAGTGGCCAGCTAGCTCAGGGGAAGGTAGCCCCCAGGGAGGCTATGGGAGAACATGGGGGGCAAACACAGGGGTTTCAGCAGAGTATCGCACCGAGGACACCTGACTCCAGAGCTCTGCTACCGTAACTATCAGCAAGCCAGCACTTTTTTGCTGCAACTCAAACTGTTGTGTCTAACCCCCCCCCATCCCCCCCAGGCAGTTTGGGATGGGGTGCAGGGGACGCGTCTCCCTTCCCCAGCGCTCCCTGCCGCAGCTTTCCTCCTCCCCGCGCCTCCTTCACCGCCCAGCACGACTGGAAGGCAATCTTTTTGACAAATGACTTTGTAGGACAGAGAAGTCTGAGGTTGCTGTTATTTGGTTACTCTACACTGACAGGATGGTTTGTATTTTTGCAGACAACTACAAGAATTAACATGGACAGATTTAGAGCCTGAATTTTGTAGAAATATCTGGCATTTCAGAAAAAAAAAAAGCCAGAGAAATCAAGATAAATGGCAAGGTCTTTGAGCAGTGATGTTACTAAATTTCCAGAAAACACAGGCGTTTTCTCCCACAGGTCTACTCACAATATTTTAAACGAGGATGATCCAGTCCTATTGATCAAAACAGAAGAGTAAAGCAGATCTGTTTTGAACAATAGTAAATATTAATATAGCAGTAGCTATATATTCCATGTTATTTATTAACTGAAAATTAAAATAGAGGCAACCTCCGACTACACAGGAATGATCGGGTCTGTTTGGTATGTTATTATCTGCTAGATTTCATGGGTTTAAAGACTGGAAGGCATCAAGGGCTCCAAGAACCCAGGATTTCTTCCCCCCCTCACTGGAGGCTTCTCCCTTTGCTCCAGCAGCATCACAGTGTGCTACCTGCTCTGGGAAGGAAGAAACAGACCTACCTGTTTCTTGGGTGACAGAGAAAAGGAAGGAGAGGAAGACACAAGACTGCACTTCAGGGGGCCACTGGCTCTCTTTACATTTCTGAATTTTTCAAAACTTTGTTCCACTCTTGCTTCAGCATTCCCCAACATGAAGCCAGGTCACCTGAACCCCCATGTAAACTCTAAGATGCTTCTTTCACATCCTTTTGGACATTACCCTTTTTTTCTGGGCAAGCAGCACAGTTCAAACAATCTGTAACCCATGCTTTACACATCTTATTTTCCTTTCAGTATCTGCTGCAACTGAATGGCCAGGCAATCTTCAACAGCAGCAGTGACCTTTCATATGCTTTTATGGATGGGCAAATTTATTTTCTAAAAATAGATTCAATTTCTGGAATATATATTTATTTCACCACACACGGCATCTTCCCTTATTCCAAAGTGTATTGTAGAGTTATGCCAAGCTTTAGCTGTAAAAATAAAGCCCTTCTCCCTCACGAGATGATGATGATGATACGAAATGGCGTAAATAAGATATGCACTACGATCAGCTGAGGAGGAACATACCATGTATAACCTATTACCACCAAACACATAACAACTCCTTCAGTGCTTTCCCCAAACAGATATTCTGTAAATAGTCACCTCTCGACTTTCACTTGAAAGGGCATCATTGACTTAAATAAAATGCACATAAATATTTTAGCTGCTACAGAGAGAAGGGATTATTTATTGTAACAGGGAAATAATAAAAAGAACATTTCTTCAGTTATTTTAGTCTGCACATCTGAGAGCAGCCTGTGCCTAGCTGTTTTGCTGATCCTGCTATAAACCCAGTTCCTCCTGTGACTGCATGGCTGTGTTGCAAGGCATCAGGAGGGAGAGAGAGAACACTAAGCTGCCACAAAAATGTTACAGAAGTAAAAAGGACAAGACCTGGGGACACACACAAAAAAATCTACCTATTTAAACAGGAATTAAGCCTTTTGGAGTCAAAAAGAGTGCAAATATGGCCCCCCAGAGGCAGCTGCCCTTCAGTGTAGGTGCAAGGGACCCACTCTGCAAGCAGAGCCCACAACTGTTTGAGCAAGGAGATGGGCCACGGTCAGCAGGACCAAGGTGACCTTGGCTAGCTGAAGCCATTTGCCCCTTCCACAGATTGTTTGAATCAAAACAGCTTCCAAACAAACGGCACCTTGAGAAGTGCTACCTGCAGGGCCGCAGCTACCCAGCACACGTGGGCAGAGCTCTATCCATCAGCAGGACAGTACAGATCCATTCTGGGGCACCAAACCCAGCCGCACTCGGAAAGAAAACAGAGTCAAGTAGTGCTCAGTACTTTTCCAGCTCAATGTTATTCTAATTAAGTATTTTTTAGCCTAAAAAACTACATGCCACCAAGTCCCTTTCTATATGTGCTTCTGAGCCGTGCTCCTTCACGCACCGAGAGTGCACTTGCAGTAACAGCAAAAAGGCATCCAGCTAGACTAAAGTAACCACCTCTGATTACTGAGTACAGCAATTCCATGAATTAAAATCCTCCGACTTCACAGCAAATCAAAATGAGACGCTGGAAGGGTGTGTGTGTGTATGGCAGCAACAGGCAACCTAGGGGACTTAAGTAGCACCAAGTAAGGTTTCTCATCGCTTTGCAACCTCTCGGAAATTAGGGAGGTCTGAAGCAACAAGGAGCAGGAGCAGTAAAAACACGACTCACCACTCAGTTATCATGAGCACTGGGACACCTCCAGCCCCAACACACAGTACCAGGGAAGCAGACCTAATTTATTAAGGTTTTTAAGAGCAAAACGTAATTAAAAATACAGAAAAAAAACAAGGGGGTAAGGTGAGGTAATTGCATGTGATTCTGCAATTAAAAACTGGGATGGAAACTTCTGGTAAGATGTCCCCATGTCCAAAGCTTGGCTGTTTGACTAGAAGAGTCCCCACTGGGCTGGTTTTAGGCAATGGCATAAACACCTGAAAACCATTTTATTTAAGAAAAGCCTACACATCTTCCCCATCACTGAAAAACTTCACATAGCTCCTGTACATGTCAGGTAGGTCAATCTCTTTGCTTATTATTAAATTTCAGCAGCTTTCAAGAGCCCAAGAAAATGTCATCTATAAAATCTACTAACTATTAATAAGCATGAGAAACCTAAACCTAATAAATCACTTGCATCCATAAAATATACACTGAACTGAAAAAAAACCAACATTCTGCAAAGCTGTTTTAACACGAGAAGTTGGTGGATAACAAAAAACCCAACTTCCTTCATGATAAAAGGAAGGCAGAAGGGTTTAATTTTGCACGTGAGAGAAGTGCAAAACAGTAACGGGTGTGATGGAGTTTTTGGAGGTCTTTTTGTAGCTTGTGTTCCCTGTAACCTTGGAATATTATGAGTACAACAGCACTGCTCTGGCTAGCAAAAATCTAAACCAGCGACAAGGCAACACAGGGACTCAGGAGAAGAAAGGCAGCACCTTTGCTAATGCTGGAAAACATTCCAAACGTCACAAGTGCCGCATTAAAAACGCATCTAAATTTGTCAAGTTCTACTGCATTTAATCAAGTATTTTCAAAATAGTTTAGTACTTCTAAAATACTGTATTTTTCCTGATAACGTGCCTCTAAAAGCAATTTGGAGAGCAACTTATTGCTCAACTCCTCACTGCAAGCAGAAACTGCCGAGTCCAAGTACGTATTTCCACCTGCAGCAACAGATAAGATGGTAGATTCCGCCCCTTTCCCTCACATATTGCTAGGAGTTGTTGTATGGAACTCGACAAAACTGTGCTGTGAGCGTTCTGATCTATGGCCCACACACCCCGACGAGATGGAACCTGGCTGGTCTAAGGGAGGTTGGGTAGGAGCCTTCTCCACGTAATCCATGCAGCTGCTGCACCTCTTTCATAGCCCACAGCTCAGGACTTCTGCTCTTCACTACGCAAGCAGACCAAGGAAAAACTTGCTTCACACAATACTTAGAGATACACGGGAATCCAACAAGTATTTCTGCTTTAGGAAATACCACTTTGTCCAAAGGAAAATCTTCAGTGAGAAAGGGCAGGTACAGCTATAGCACTGACCGTTCAGTGTCTTTTTTGCAAGGTATGAAATCACTGACATAATTTGTACCAATATTTTCCAACATAAAAATTCGGTTCTCCCATCCTTTAACATTTTTGGCTTCGGAATACAAATTACATACACAAGAAAAATTAAGAAAAATGGTACAAACCAAAAGCCAGCATCCAATACCATCAAAGCACTTGGAGATAATTTGAATCAGATCTGCTGTTTGTTCCCCTTCCATTTTTTTGACTCACATTCCATAAGCTGTATTTGTCAGAATCTGGGAGGTGGAAATCTTCCATAAGCTCTTTCAAAAAAAGCTTTATCAGCCATGCAGCAAAAGACGTGGCAGTGTAGAAACTTGCTTTTCTTGTGAGACCACTAAAGAAGGTCGTTGAATAACTAATGGTCTATTACAACAACGAAATGAGAGACTTCAGTGGGATCTCTAATCCCTCCAGCTTTTAAAAGAATAAATCAAACTAAATATGTGGAAATGGAGATTTATTTTTTATTTTATTGAGAATGACATATTCTAACTTGAGAGAAACACTGAGCACCTGATAAAGGCTAGAGTGTCACTAAAACAGAGCTCCATGTCAAGGTACTTCCCATTTAAATACAAGAAACTGTGGAATTTATGAATACAGGCACATGCTTCACCTCTGTTTATGGATAGCAGTATCACTATGGCTGTTGTGTTCTACATTTTAGCCTCACTGCAATGCTATAAGGAGCTTCCTGGTACTTCCCCTCCCACCCCCCCAACAATAGCAGCAATTTCAGACAAGAGAGATTTCATCTTCTGAGCATCATCCCCTTGTTCCAAGGAGGAACTTGTTAGCCAAGCACACCTTACAAAGGAGATTAAAACAGCGATGGAGTTGCCAGAAACCATTTCAACTACTTTCTCCACTTCCTGAATTGAGGAAAAGGTATTTTTGCGTTGTCTTACCTTTATGGTTTTGGTCTGGAGTCTGAGTCCATTTAAAGTGTTAATGGCTTTCTCTGCATCCTTTGGATCAATATAGTTAACGAATCCATACCCTAAACTCTGCCCTGTTGAAACACAAGAAACAAAGAAAAAAAAAGGACTCAGTATTTTAAGTGCAGGAACAACTTGTAAGAGCGGGAACGCAATTTTCTTACACTGTTCATTTCATCCCTGTGGTCCCCTATGGTCCCTGTGCCGTTCTTCACCGTTTCATTATCTCCTTAATACAGGGGAAGCCAACATAAAAATTTTAAATTGCTGCTCTGAAGATCCTACTTCAAAACCAAGCAGCAACCCCTCGCCCTGCCTTCCCCGGGAGCTTACGGAAAAGCACGTACGAGGTTTGACAGCAGCAGAATTGTGTAATAGTTCTGTGCAGAGTTCCTAATAAATGTAACTGCCTGACCTGCAAGGGCAGTAATGAGGCCACCTCTTAAAAAAAAAAGTAAAACCCACACATATAATTTTGCTAGTTTATAAGTAAGTGTTTAAAATGCAAAAAATTAGGAAACAGTGTTTTAACACCAACCTTGAAGCAGCTGACTGCAAAACAGGCAACCAACTTCACATTTCGTTCTACTGCTCAGCGAGCAGCCAGTAAATAGGAAGAGAAAGGACAGATCAAATTGCAGCAGGGTAAGAGACCACATGAAAGCTTTCCTCCATGTAGGAGAGATGACAGCAGAACCAAAACAGTACAACAACTGCTGCTGCGCTCGGGATGGCAGGAGCCCACTTTAGCAGCCAAAATAATTTCAACAGCTTCTGTTTTACTAGCGAGATCTGTGTTTGCGTTTGCAGTCGGAAGAGGAGACCTGGTTAATAAGGGGGCTGAGTACCAGGGAGCTGGGGAGGCCGTCAGCGTGACGGATGCTCAGGCACAGAGAGCAGGGACAGGGCCGGGGGTCTGCGATGGGCTCGTACCAGAGACACCTTCTCCCAGTTCCCCCTTCTCCCAGTTCCCCAGCAGCAGTTTCACAGCATCAGTCCTATTAAAGCACCGTGACAGACAGCCGCTTCCACATCCCTTCCTTTCAGCCTCCTACTGAAGCTATTTTGCACGTATGGAAAACACAGCAGTTCTTAGGTTTTAAGGCACATAGACGGATAATCAAATTTCGAGCAGCAAGCCCAAACAGGCAGACGAGCAATCCTGTGCTTCAGCCACGCTCCTCCTCACTCAGCCTTCAGTCTGGAGAACAGCAAGCCCAAGGACGACCTGCCCCTGAGCACTGATGTGCAGGGGATAAAGTGCTCCTGCTCCCAGGCAGGAAGAAAGGAAGCCTGTGAAAATCCCTCCCCAGAAGGACAGAGCTGGAGGAAGAAGATTTCTATCCATGGGAGCAGCAAACAGTGACCCAGCTCCCGCTCACCAGGACAAAGTGGAGGTTGGGAAAGCAGCTGCACACCAAGTGCCTTGATGTACCCCGGAGGCACAGATCCTGCCTCCCGAGCACAAAGCTTTGTTTCTTTGTCTCCTGGACCACAAAAAAGCATCTGTGTGTTTCTCAAAGTCAGACGCCACTAAAAATACAGCATTTGCTGCAACACAAATACAGGGAGTGCTTCTGTCTTACAAAATCACATCAAAGCACTAAAAGCTGCTAACTATGCGATGGAAGACCGTAAAAATCCATGGAAACACTGCAGTTCACACCTAAAATGTCCACACACAGGCATAAGGATTATAAACGGCTGTTTGAACTTACAATATCTAGGGAGCAATTCCATCCCATCAAACTTCAGAACAAGAGTACAAACACATATCCAGTCGTCCTGGGGAGCTGAATTCATCTCAGCAAAAATATTCTTACCAAAGTTACACAACATTAACCAAGAACGAGCCAAAGTCTGGCCGTGCACAAAGCCTGGAGCAGAAATACTGTAAAGATATTTTCCACACCAAGCCTTCCTCTTGGCTACCTATGTTATATAGGCCCAATCCCTGTGCCTCTGAACACATCAAATCCTTAATGTATTTAATCCTAAAGAGTCCTAGGCAGAAAGAAGCCACTCTCTAGGAAATGAGCTGCCTCTTACATTAGATGACTTCTCCCCTGAACCATCTATCGACCTTCAGAAGTGCTCAACAAACAGCAGGCCCTGGGACTCCCATGTCCAGCTACTAATTCTCCAGGCACATGAACTGACCAACTTGTACAATATATAAATGAAAAACCAAACACACACACAAAACCCACAACAACTCTCACTGGAACATTCCCGTAAACACTGCTGCAAGGAGAAGACCACGGGTAACAAGCCCATAAACCAGCACAAGCTGTAAGGAAGGGAAATGTTGGCAATGCAAGATAAAAGCGACATGAAAATTTCATGGATCATTCACTCTTTCCCTTGGAGTTCTTCAGTAACAGTATGAAAGTCATTTAGATAGCATCATATCTGATGCTCACTATTAACTGGACATTTTCTCCAAGGTGAAGCATGAGTACCAACATGAACAAAGCCCTCCGCATGCCTGCCTGCGGAACCCAGCTTAGAGAAAACAACTACAGTATCAAAACTTGGCTTAAAACTACGAAAAACATTCTTTCTTATTAGTATAAACTCCTGAACATCATGGAACACATCAATCTGGCAGCAGAACTTCAAACCCGTTACTCGAACTATTGGTTATGATTTCATATCAAACACATTCTCACAAACGTGTGGGTCTACTCAGCATTGCGAGCACTGCATTTCTGTTAATTCAAGACAAAAAAACCCTTTTTATTTAAACAAACCCCTCAAACCCAACACCCTTTGCAGCCCACCCATCTTGGTACAGTCGTTTCAATCGGCAAATTCCTGTTGCTGCTTTCTGCCCCTTGCCTCATTTGATAGCAGTGAAACTGAAGGGAGAAAGTCTTTCAGTTCAGAGTTTGCCACTTCAGGGGTATAGTTTATTTTGTGTTTTCAAGCATCTCCTCTAAACACCTTCATTTAATGAAGGCAAACACCCCACACCCCAGCATCTCAAAAAAAAACGGAAAAGAAAATAAACCCAG
>WTSP01026840.1:0-38581 GCA_025331215.1 Actenoides lindsayi | reverse complement strand
ATGAAGGGAAGCGCCCGACACCCCGGGATCTTAAAAAAAAAAGGGAAAAGAAAATAAACCCAGGAAACAAAAATAGTTTTTGAAAAGCTTTACAACTTCTGGCAGACATCATGAAGTTTTAGTGGGCTAAACATTTACAGCTAAGAAATAAAAAAACCCAAATGATGTATTCAGTAGAAAATAGTATTTTCAAATTACTCTCAAGAGCAACACACCTTATGCCAGGCAAAACACAGACACTAGATAAGAAAGAACTAAAAATTATTACTGGTAGAGAAAGAAGAGAAGGATTTGTTCCAGAATGTGGTGAAGCAGTATGAACTTCTTTTATCCTTTTTTTTTTTCCCCCATCATGTGCTCTTACTGCATGTACTCAAAAAGGGTAACATTTCTTTGGACGCAATCTGGCAGCATGAAGCAAGCAGCTGGACCTCTCAGTGGGATCCCACACAGCCACTGAAGTTCATTCCCATGCTACACTTCCCAGGAACAGCACTGTAAATAGTAAATATTTTCTGCGATTTGGAATCCAATAGTTCATCGCACGCTGTGATTCAGTAGGGCAGGCAAGAGATATTTCTAGATGATCTTAAAACACCACCTTGTTATAATCACTATTACCACTGCTCGCTCTTAATGTTTTACCCGGCCTGCAGAAAATGTGCCGCGGACCTCCTATGATCTGGTTAAGAGGAGGTCTAGGAGCAAGCAATAACAGGGTTAGAAATGATCAAGAACTTGACAGTCTTAAAAAACACACTACCACCAACATAACATCCACAAAGCCCAGCTCAAGCTGGCAGGGTATGTATTTTGTATTCTCGAAGGCTCCATTTCAGAGCTGAAATTCACCAAGATTAAAACAAACCATGAGAAAGAAGACAGAAAAAAATCAATATACCCTGTTAATAATGTTCATCCCCGCAGCCAAACCCCCACAACTCAGAAAAAAGCAGTGCCAGTCAGAGACCTGCATCTGCCTCTACTTCCTCTGTAAGTCCATCTGCTCAGGCCAACTCCATAGTTAAATTAAGAGAGAGAAGGAAAACAAATAGAGACCAAAATGAGTTAGAACAGAAAAGTTACAGGAAACAGGAAAAGAAACCAAGAAAAAACATCTCTGGAAGCATCTCTGGCTAGCGAAGGTCAGAATAACAGGCTTTTTTTTAGATGAGGGAAGAGAGATCCCTTACCACTCATGCTGACTCATCAGGAGGTAGCAATGGTAACAGCAGAGAGCAAACGCGTTACGTGCGCCTGAAGAAGCCGCATGAAGCACTAACTAGTGACCCAGGTGGATGCTAAAGAGGAGCTCCTAAATATATACATATTTAAAGGGAAGATCTGGATTGCTTGCACAGAACAGCCTCCAGAACAAGGGGACGAACGGCTCCTGTGATTTTCAGTAATCCTTACAGCACTCAAATTCCAGGAGCCTGGAGGGAAGGCAGTTTTGCCCTGAAATTCAACGAGGGAGGACTGGATGACCCAAGTGATTACAGGTCCATCGGTCTAACGCTGAGCAAGGCAAAAATACAGAATATTCGATACTGGACTCTAATCATAAAGAATTAGAGAGGAGTAATAAAATCAACGTCAATCAAGTTAGGTCTATGGAAAATAGATTCTGTCAAACGAAACCAACATCCTTCTTGATGAGATTACAAGTTTGACTTACAAATGTTAAGAACGTCGATTTAATAGCATTGATATACTTGGTCTTCTATGAAGCACTTGATTTGGTACTGCTTATTAATTGACTAAAACAAAATTAACATGGCACACATTAAATGGATTAAAAAAAAAAATAATCAGCGAACAGATCCCTAACTGGTAATTGTGAATAGGAAATCAGCAGAAAGATGTTTTCCTACAGGTCTCTCTCTGGAAACAGATCTTGGCCGTAAACTGTTTATTTCCATCGATGAGTGGAAAAAACCAAACTGCCTGCTCCTGAAGATCGACTGCAGGAATACGGGAGGAGAGGATAAGGACAAAGAGGACGGAGCGAAGGCACAAAAGCCATTTGAAGCTTCTCAGTAAACTACAAATAGATACATTTAGATAGCACAAACCCAAGATTACATCCTAACAAACCAAGTTAACAGAGGACAGTTTCCAAAGGGGAAATAAAAGACGTTTGGGTTGCATATCTATCACCTTGTACCCAGCTCAAGCTCACAACGCTGCCAAAAGGGTTAAAATGATTCTTTCTTGGCATAAAAGCCACATGATTGAAAAGGGAAAGTAAAAAAATCACTGCTTGTGACTGCCTGCATGCTCCCTTGCTGAAGTGTTGTGTCCAGCTTCAAGAAAGATACCAGTGCTATGGCAATGGTGCTGTAAGAACAGGCTATTGCACTGAAAAACTTTCAACTAAAAGATGTGGGTCTACCTGACTACCTGATCAAAAATGGTTAAGCTGAACTTGAACAGTAGTACCCTAGCACCCAAATGAAACTGATTGATTTATTTTTTAATAACATCTATCCAGCAGATAAAACAGAGTTATGTACCCCAAGTCCCACGGCAGTGGAAACAAGAGAAGCCAGCCTAGAAACAACAAAGCAAAAGCTGTTTTCCCAGGGAAGGCATTTATTCTGTTTTTGACACAGAAGCTAACAGATTAACTACCTACCAACCATTTTATCAGCTTTTCACCACCAGAAGAAGTCTGAAAGTTCAGATTTATTTTTTTTTCCAGAAAGCAATGCTCTAGCTCAAGCAGGAGTTAATCCAGGAAAGGGTTTGGCAAGATGTGTTAAATGCTCGATAATCTCTTCTACTCAATGTCTACAAATACACTGTTCCTGCTGGTTGTTCTCCATCCCGCTCCTACTGCAACAAGTCCTACAAAGAACACAGAAGTGAACTTTCTCAGGCAAGTCTGAAGTCTTCCTATTGCTGGAAATTATTCTAAAAGCAACTTAGAGAAGAGTACAACTTGGAATTGCTCACCTGTGTCCGGAGAAGAAGTTTTTAAAGTGTCCTTTCTTGCAAATGAATTACTCTGGAATGGAAAGTCACGGTAAGGGACCATGGTCCCCACTGTAAGCAGTCACTTGTGACAACAAGAACAGAACGGGACAGCGACACTGCAGATTGCCTGAAATGGTGGTGGTTGTCCCTTGCCCCAGTGTAAACCCAATTAAAGCTGCCTGCCTGACAGCCCCAACACGAACTCCAGCAAGCACTGATGCTTGCCTCTGACACAATCCCTCCCTTCAGAAGTAGGCCACGTCTGACAGCTCGTCTCGTATTAGCCCTGCAGAAGCCGTCAGATGCCAACAGCCTTCAGTTGCTCTGCACTTGGGACCGAAAGGTAAAGTCATGCTTGTGATGAATCTCAGCCTCCCGGCTCCAATTTTTGCCTGTTACAACCTCAGCAAACATTTAGAGGAAAAAAAACCCACAAGATCCCAGGGTGAGCTTTTCTCCATCGAAGCAGCTGAGCTCAACCTGCCATCCACCTGTGACTCTTCCAAGCAGAGCTGCACATACTCTTCAGCCTTCCCCAGTGATTCTCATACATTGGTGATGCTCTTAAATGCCATCTATGGCTGGCAAGGAAAGCGGTAAGCAGGAGATGGGCAAGAGAAAGTCATCATGCCTTCCATCTTCTAAATAACAGTAACAGAAGAGACTGACTGACCTTTGAGGTAAGGCCTGCTTCAGCTGGTAGTCCCCCTTCAGAGCACAGCCCTCTGTAGCCTCCAAACCATTTCAGAAGCTGTTTAAACACACTCCTGGAAGGACAAATAACGACTGCAACTCCCGAAAAGCTGTGTGAAGTAGGGGCTTTTGGAAAAGATCACAAACACCCTTGAGAAAATACATTCAAAATGTACAAAGAAGGGTGAACTGAAGTGCCTGCTTCATGGTTTTCCTTTTGTTTCTGTGACAGTTACCAACAAATAGATCTGTTTACTTAAAAAAAAAAAGGAAGTAAGCTATGGAGAGGAGATTCAGATGACAGGGAAGCAAGATCTGATGATGCGACCAGTTCAAACCCTGCTCCTCCTTGTCTGATGCTTTTTCATACCAGTAACATCAGTCTCATTCATCCTCCACCCCTTTGTCAAGGAGAAGCACCTACTGTCACCCCAGCCATGCACACAGCAGTCAGAGGAGAAGCAATCCAGGAGGAAAGCAGCTTCTGCACACAGCTGGTTTTTGCCTTTTGCAGGAAGGTGACTGGGTACAAGTTTTGTTTGTGAATTTTCCAGCAGGTTACTGTATTTCAAGTGCCCTTGTTAGTACTTTTGAGAGTATTCCCCTTCTAGATTACAAGAAGTCAGCTGTATTTAAATGCAATCCAAATGCAGAGCCCCCTACATGCTTTGACAGTGCACCTACAACTAAGGAGCATGACTTGTGCTCGATTAAAAACAGCCATCAGCAGAAGTTCAAGGTCAGTAGACTCTTCTTCAGTTCCTACTGGAGATGAAACCAGGTTCTAGATTCATACTGGGATATCCTTATAACAGATCACCTCCTAAAAACCAAGTCTGTAGTTTCCTAACAAGTAAATAAGCAAATCTAAACCCAAACCTCTGGGAAAATCCTTCTGCATCCTACCAGCTGAAGCCCAGCACTAGCTAGAGCACCGGGGCAGCTACGCATGCTGACACAAACCTCCCCAGATGGGACAAGAGTCCCCAAGCAAGCTCTCCTCCTAAGGCATCAGGGCCCTGATCCCCCAGTAGCAAAGGCTGGGCCCTCCCCACGGGACATCTGCAGGGGAAAAAAATTCCTATTGCTGTCTTAATCCTGGCACTGCCAGAGAGACTCTGGCAACAGCTCTTCTGTGCAGGAGATGGGCCTTTCTGGGGGGCTCAGCAGAGAGTCACGAGTCGCACAGCGAGCTCCCACAGCAGCTCTACACACACAGGATTTAATAAACCCCAGTCCAAGTGGAAGGGGCTTCTCTGCACCAGGCCTTCTCCAACAGAGATGCTGCTGCGTGATGAAAAAAATCCCCCAAAGGAAGCCCTTGCTAACGGCATGCTACAGCCCACGGAAAACTCTCCCTTGGGGAGAGGGGAAGAGAGGGAAAATGAACCAGACATACAGACACCACTCACTCAATTTTAATATCCGAATGGGAAGTGCCAGATACCATGACAACAAGCCTAGAAAAATAAAAGGGGAAAAAACCCAACAGCGTCGCCCAAAGCTTGCAAGTAATCCTATAAATACTCCTAACTCAATCAAATGATTAGTGCTGGTGAGGTAACTGTGACCCCTGGACCTCTTCTGGAAAAGAAAGACCAAGAACTGAACGCAGTAACCTCAGAAAAACCAAAGCAAGACTCCAAAAAACAACTGCAAGCTCCCCACAGCAGAAAACATCATTCAACAGGCACCTTGTCGAGTCAGAAAGCTTGACCTGAGCAGGCAGCATCGGAGATGACACAGGATTCATCCTCCTCTGGAGCTCTGACAAAACCCTTAATGCAAGATGATGCCATTTTATGTCTTGATTTTCAGAGATGCTGAAGCAGTAGCAGTTCTCATGTAAATTAATCACCAATTGACAGGAGCTGCTACCTCTCAATATTGGACAACAGTGATTCTCAGAACGACCTCACACTCTATCCAGAAAACAGAACAAGATGGAGCATGCTCTGCCAGACCCCACTGCTGCCCAGCACCACTAGAATCTCCCAAAACCCCTACTCCCACAGGAATGAGGAGGACTTCCAAACACATGCAATTACTCCATTTTAAACTTGACTGTATCAGCAATACAAAACGTGCCTACTCCTGCAAGTAACACCTCACAGTCTCTTAAAGGCCTCTAGCATTTCAGATGTTCCACATCTCACCTGAAACAAGTCTTGGCTCTTACCTGCATGCTATACACTTTTAATAAAGTCAGCTGTGTAATTACTGTACTTGAGGACATAGACTAATCTGCATGTAAAGCTTTAGTAGTAGTTTGAGACAGATGCTGCTGACTTGGCTGGAGTCTTCTTCAGTTCCCACTGCCATGGCACAGAAGCACTTTCTCTCTGTAACGCACCTTTCCTCACGAACACCACTGAGGAAAGCACTGATATTTCTGTTTTGGAGAAGAGAAACTGAAAGGCATCAAGATTTCCAGGGTGAACGTGGGCAGGGTAACCCGGTCACAAAAGCAGGGATCTAAAACTGCACATCCTCCACCCTCAGACAGTAACCTTATTATTGGACCACTCTAAGCTGGGCTGGAGTTTTCTTCTAAAACACCAGGCACATTTCAGACTGCAGATGATCTCCTCTTTCTTTGTTTTCCTGCTTTTACCAAGTTTCTTTAAGTGTACAATTGGATTTTAACTATAGTGCATCGATCCTACCGCAACTAGCTGATTAAATAGGTTTTCAGAAGCTACTGTTCCTGACATAGGCAAGACAAGAGTTCCATTCCTAAACAAATATTTGGATTTCCCCCCCTCCCCAGCTGACATCTCTTGCTTCCCTTCTTTTCATCTTCTCCTCCCCCTTCCTTCAAGGGGCACACAGCCTCTGAATTAGCAGCTGTTCTGAGAAGAGCAAGGCTGCACTCCTCCCCGCTTTGTCCCAGAACAGAACAGGGACTGTACTATAAAAATCCAGTGTTCTGGGGACAGGCATGAATGGACAAGAAACAGCCATGATTTGTCTATCCCCAACAGACAATTCTATGCTGAAGAGGAGACAATTTAAACACAAACACACAGACATTAAAACAAACAAACAGAAACCACAACAGGCTAAGGTAAATATTCAGCAAGAGAAAGTGAAAACAGACCCAGAAAAAAAAAAAAAAGGAGATAGTATCAGTATAAAAAAAAAAGATAAGCAGCAGTGTGGAAAGAAATTTGCACCAGGAATTAAAGAAGTCACTGCATTACATAAAGCACGTGATACATGGTAGGAAGCTGTCTGCATCCCCAATAGGCGATGTCGCATCGTGGAGAAGGGACACAGCATCACTGGGACATAAAGAACAGTAAAGACTGCATTGAATTATAACAAGAAATATACGTACTGGACCTAAGGAAAGCCAACTGAAGGCAAACTTCAGCAACCATCAGGTTTTAAAAACAAAAACAGCTTAAGGCTTGAGAGGCAAGGCTAGAAGTGTCCATGTTAAAACACTAAAATATGCTACCCTTTGGTTAAACAGTGACTAAGAGGAGATGAAGTATCTGTAGGCTTTTGCAAGTGTGTAAAGACTGACTGAAGGTGAAATATTAAAAATGTGCGATTTAACACTGTTAGTCAAAAGAAGATTAAATTAGAAAAGGGTAAAAAAATTACATGGTCTGAAACCAAACAGAAAAGGCACTGCAACAGTGTGAGCCAGTAGGTCATGGAAGAGGTAAATGCTTCATTACAGCAGACTTATCTTCCTTTTCTGCATCCCATCCTAAACACTGGTGTTTCTAAAATATAGATGAAAATGGAAGGCAACTGAAAAAAAAATGAGTACTGAACAACAGAGCAGAAACTGAAAGCAAACCAAAAGAAACAGTGATTTTTCACAAGTCAGGCTTCAACCAGAAGGACAGATCCCAGCGATTCCATGATGTCCCACATGCACAACTCTGGTGGTTTTAAACATACCAAACTTTTGCACAAAATTGATGCAGGCACCCAAAGTCAAAGTTTATGAGAAAAGCCACTGTTGTGGAAGATGACAGCAGTGAGCAGTGGAGCGATGGGGAGATGCAGCACAGAGCCACGACAGAGCCCGTGCTCTGGCCAAGGTTCCCACTTCTGCGAGGGGTCAGCACTGCACCAGCAGAGTGGGAAGTCTGCTGTGGCTTCAAGTAACGTGCAACTTGGTTTACAGGAGAGAGGTTTCTGTTAAAAGGTCAAGAACATGATTTCTCTGAGAACTATGGAGGCAGAGGTTACTCAGGAAAGGAAAGACATGGCTAGGACACGAAAACATAGTGCATCCTCAAATCTGGAAGCATTTTACGTGGAAATAATGGCAGTAGCACTCCTAAAGGAAATGGCAGAGGCACGTAAAACTGGAGAACAAGAGTTCTGCAAAACAAGAATATTGAGTAAGACATAACTATATACTGCAGCAGCAACATCTGAAACCTGGTTGACTGCAAAATTCAAAAAGCCTAAGTAATTTTGTCATTAAGCGATTTAATTCAGCAACATTTAAGGTTTTGTACCTCAGCCTCTGTCAAACAACAAAAACCAAAAGCCACCACAACACCACGAAATTTCACAGTACTTCTGAACAATGACTCAGAATACCTATTCTGTCTCAGCCTACTAATTAAACTCTTTGAGCTCTACTAACCAGTTTTTCCAATGCACAGAGGAAAGTAATTTATTACAGACCGGAATACCAAATTTAATATTAACAACACAACCTGTGTCTGCAGCATTTTTAATCTGATCAGCGAAAACATAAATAAAATCTGCAACCTGACAGCTAAGAAGGTTAATCTGCAATAGTTAGATTTACGTGTATTACTTTACACAGCATCTGGAAAGATGCTGAGAGAAGTAAAACCACTCCAATGTATTCCAAAATGTGCTACCTATAAAAACTTTGCCATCCATCAATACTTAGACTGCAATTAGCCTACTTAAATTTGATTTAGTTTTAAGACAGAATTTTCAAGAAATTTTAAAGAAGACTTTGATTTTAAACAAAACTTTTTTTCAAGTGTTTCTAACATTCCTTCTGGGTACTAGAATGGTACCTTTTAGGTAACAAAAGTAAGGAAGAGAACTGCTTAAAGAAGAAAACATTATAGCTTTGTTTTGTGCACCAACTACTTAGCTCCATCACCTAAATTTCTTGATGGTTTTGCTGAAAACTGTATTAGCATGGATGTACTCCAGGTCACCTTCTCCAGACTGAAAGCAAATCTCTTCCTCTTAAAAGGTGGCAGATTTCACCTGCCTCCATCAACACCTTCTCCTATGACACTATCCACACCTATGGCACTGGATGTACCATGTGTGGATGTCACGACTACAAGCTGTTCTTGCTGGCTGACCACCACCAAAACTAGTGCAGATTTTATGATCTTTTATGAATATTATGATATTTTATGAATATTTATATTTTTCACAATATAAACATGCAGGTGTAAACAGAAAACAGGGAAAATAAACATATTTTTCCTTTTGTTTCCAGTTTGGCAAAGTACCCAAACACACCTCATTTGAAGCAAGTACTACAGTCCTGCCAATAAACAAAATCAAGGTAATAAAGGAGCTATTCTAAAGTGGTAGAAAACATAAGGGACAAAAAGATGTTATCAGTCAAGCTCTCAAGCTGTTCAAGTTCAGGGTTGGGTTTCTTTCAGTTTAAGAGAAAGTAGCTTCCGAAGCAGGGAAATATTTAAGGAAAAAGTAGAAGTGGGAGAAAGATGCACTGGTAAATAGAAATGACACAGATACAGCACACAGGAGAACAGAAGAGGCTAAAAAAGGAACTGCTAGAGAATACTTCTTTGTTACATGTCCTATCTTCTCATGCCCTACCTACCATCCTCACAACAGGGAAAGTCAAAACACTCCCTACATCTAACCAACAGCATCCTAAGGAAGAGGAAGGCGGCCTCATTTTGTGGGTCCTAGAACAAGAGCAAGCTTGTTGATATCCAATTTAAGGTGCTTTAAAAATGTGTGTGAGCATGGAATTATCTGTATAGGGCAGCAAGGACATTAGACCTCCTACCCTCTAGTAGAGCAACAATTAATCACGCTGACGATGCTGCCATTGTTTTGCTTGCAGGTGAGTATGACGCAGCTTTTTGTCCATCTGCTTTTGCAATGCCCCTTAAAAACCATTTAACTGAAGAAAAACCCAGCCCGGGCTCTCGGGAATGAAAATAATAAGAACATTCAGTTGCTTGCCCCCCGCCCCCAAGCTGATATATTCCACTGATTAAACAGATGCTCTAAGAGTCATAAGAACAACTGCACCAGGTCAGAGCAGAGGTCTGCCTAGTCCAGTATCCTGTCTCCACCAGCACCTGCAAGTCAGTAACTTGCACTGAAATTCCTAGCAGGGACAAGTGGGAACATCTGCAGTCAGTGATGGATCCTGCTCCAGAAGAACAGAGAACAGCAGTGATATCCAACAAACCCCAGCAGTGAATCAGCCAGAGCAGAGCCCTTGAGCAAAGTCTGAGAAACAGACGGGGGGCCTTGTGAGATGTGATGCCTTCCTCCTCTCTCCTCTTTTTAGAATCAGAAAAAATCTCAAGAGAAGAGCAGGATCACAAGATCATAGCATCACAGAAATTGGAAGTGTGGCACCTGGGCAAAACCTGCTTAAACAAGCATGCAGAGATGCAGAAGAGCTTCAACAAGACTCAGGCCTCACCAGAACTGGTTTAGGAAGTCAGAGGCTGCAGTATCCTATCAATGACCGCTCCAGGAATGAAGTGCAGGATGTGAAGTAGGATGCTGCTGAAATCCAAAAGATGTATGATTGTCTGTTGGCAAAGGCTGAGCATCAGAGCAACTTCCAGTAGATGACAGATGACTTACAAGGTTATCAGTGCTGACTAAGCATGCAACTGCCAGTGAGCTGCATGCAAAGGATGTTGGACTCCCAAGTCAGGCAGCAGAAAGGAATGACCCTTTCAGCAGGAGAAAAGAGCAGATGGGAAGCAGCATTATGGTCATGCAGCTGTAGAAACCAGAGGTAAATCCCCCTCTCCACATCTTCCTGTTCATAAGAATGTAACGTAACTAGAATTTAATGCCTCTTCACTCCAAATTAAGATGATGCCCTTAGTTTCACAGTATTGAGACTGTATCTCTGAAGTTTTCTGTAAGCAAAATACAAGGGAAGTATTTAAGGCTAGGGAAGACCTCCACGCAGCAAATATCCCCAAAGGAATTTTGACTCTCTATAGATACCATCTCACTTGGCAAATACACAGTACTCAGGTTGTCTTGGTCATGTAAATGGGTCCTTGCTCAAGTCAGAGTTACCCCCAAAGCAAAGATCTGAAGGATGGGGTCCAAGTAGACGGAGTCTGAAGACGCAGTTTCATCAGTACAGGGACTGCACATAAACTGAGCTAGCAGAAAGCAGAGAGGAAAAAAAGAGAGGAGTGCTGAGCACATACACTCCCACGGGCAGCAGATCCCAGTACTGATCTGAAGGTCTCAGGTTGACCATTCCCAGAAGTCAAGGTGAAGATGATCTTGCAGGTATCTTCTGGCTGTAAAGAAAAGTACCTGCACGCTAGGAAGTAAAGTGATGATGTATCAGCTCTACAACAGAGAGGGAGCAAGAACTTCCCAGCTCACCATGTCTGAGAAACAGCTCCTGCAGGCAGGTCAAACAATCCTGATCACAAGTTTACTGAACACCATCCCAAGGCCAAGACAAAACTCCTAATGCAGTATTGGTAAAAAGCAGTCTTGTGAAAAGGGACAGCAGGAGGTAGGCCACTTTGAGACAATCTAGGCTGTTTTTTCACAGGTAACACTTACTCTTGGTCAAGTTGTCTAACAAGAGTACTGGGGAGATGGGCAGAGGTGCCAGCTGTGGCACAGGCAGGCTGCTCCTTGGTATGGCTGAAGGGCATACCATTCCCTGAGTAGCAGGGAATGGCTGAATGCTGGGAAAGTCAGTCTCAGAGCCCTGAACAGGCATCTCTCGGTGTGCTGTCTAGTGCTGCCCCAAAAGACCCTGCCTGTGCTGGAAGACAATGCATTGTTAGTGGACACTGCAGCCAACCTTCCAGAGCTTTCCTGGAAGCCTCTCATTCCTTTCCTCCCCTTTCTCCTTGTCCTCCTTGAGCTAAATGGAAAGAAAAGAGAAAGGGTTGGGGACAGAAGCTGTGCCTGAGTGCTGAAGCAAGGAAGAACAAGGGAGAAGGGACAGATAACACTGGAGGTTAAGGGTGGACTGTCATCAAATGGAGGGTTCCATTAATAGCTGTTTCACCCAGCTGTTCCCTGGTACACAGTACAAATGATATGAAGGATGGAAAAAAGTCTCAGACTAGAAGGTCAGCAGACACTGAAAATCCTTATAAATAACCTTGTATCTGGGAAGTCACGATTTCAAAAGGTGTAGGTGTGCTTGTGCTGTTGAGGAAAGCCATACTGCTAATCCTTCCTCACTGGACTTGACAGGAAGGTGATGTTATTCACTCAAACCAAGCAGTTCAAGCTGAAGAATAAACCAAGTATGCATTAAGGGCATTCAATACACTTCTGAACAATCTCGGGATTGAAACTGCTTAAGGTAATTAGAAAGCTTTTTCAGAGCACAAGGGTCATGCTTACTTGCTTTCTGCCTACTTGCCCCAACACTTATTTCAATTGCTTTGTTCCCATCATCAAGAAATCAAGTTCTTGTGCTCACCAGCAGAGAGTATGCACCAGACAACTGCAGAGAGACGATAAAGAAAAAGATGGATGCAAATCTGACCATATTGCTCAGCGTTTAGAAGGGACATCAAACCATACCAAACACATTTGAGAAATTCAGCACTGAGACACTCACGACTATTTCTGTGTTCCCTCCCCCACAATGCTAATGAATTTAGTTGAGATACTTGATGCAAATGTACATTAGAGAATCAGTATTTGGGGACCGTCTCGAATCTGCCACCCTTAGAATAGGATATTCAACACTGAAATTAGGTTTAATCTCTGCTCAAGAACAGAATATACTCCAGGAAATAATAAGATATAAAACCAAAATATTTGGCTACCAATTTCGGATGAACTTATCAAATGTCTTTAATTACTTTAAAACATAATTCTAGATTTTAGGTTTAAAGGACTGTCTAGCACCTCCAGTTGTATGCAGAGAATAAAATAGTAGAAGAAATGAAAACCTGTATGCATTTCAAAGACTATAACCAAAAAGTGAAGCACGCTCTGTATTCTGATTCACAGAAAGAATTATCTTTTTTTTGGGCTCTAAATCACGTTAGACTTCTGCTTTTCTGGACACTTGACTTTCAGCTGCAGTTATAATACTCTAGCTGACCACTCAACTTCACTGCATTTTGACCACGCACTCAACACAAAGAAATAACTCCCATACCTACTAAAATCCATTGAGGCCAACCTACAAGTCACTTCCTGAAAAACCTGAAGTAATTCAGTTAATTTGGTATTATATTTCAGACAAAAGAACTCTAGCAGAGTACTCTGCTGCATAAATATTTTTCCTATTTCAGCAAATACCAAGCCTTTTTCTTTCAAGGAAGTCAAACACAGAATAACTGCACTGCTCCTCACAGTGATTCCCCATACAGCTAATTTGAGGGGCACTTCTAAATACGGCCTTTAAATGGAATCAAACCCAACGCCAGAATTATAGTCACTTGGTAAGTGGTGAACACCACAGTGCATAACGTTGGTTTTTTTTTTCCCTGTTCCGAAGGACCGTGTTAATTCTCTACTACTAGAGGAAAGCAACTGCTGTTAACAGTCTAGTCTAACGAGATCTGTATCAAATCATCAGAGATCAATGACCAGTTACCGCTGCTTTGCGGAGAATTACTAAAAACCCTCCCAAGTCAACAAGGGAATAAACTACCTCTACAAGGTATTTTTCTCCTAAACCCTGTTATTAGGTGGGCTTATGCCAGGAGGCATGAGTGTTTACATACTTTCTAAAGAGTTTATAAGTCTTATCTAACATAATCCCCACATTCTCTAATCCTATCTGTTTAATGTATTTTAAGGGGGGAAAACCGCTGGAACCAGTAATATCTCCAAATGGAAGGCACTCTCAAAGCACAATCAGTGAATTGGACAGCAAATGTAAAAATAGCCTATGCTCAGATTAGACTTTCAGTCATTTAGGATCAGGTAACTTAATGCAGGGTTTCACAGTAAGCTATATTTATCTGCATATGGGTCATTTTTTTTCTTCCAATAGGAAACATTTTTGGTGTGCCCTTTTAGAAAATTCCTAGAGAAAACATATACAGAGCACTGGTAGCCTTTGCATGCAAAACTGTCAGCAAACACATGTTCCATCTGCAGCTTCTAAACATAAATAGCTATAAACTATTTCCCTTGAATAAAAATAAGTATTTTTCCCCCCATGAAAAAGCAGCACTATTTTACTGATATCTATTTCAGCCCAAGTCTGAAAGACTTCACCATGCAATGGGTACCTACCATCATGAACTGTATTACCAAAAGGCCTCTTTCTTACAACTAAATTTATAATCCTGTTTTTGTTTTGTGTCTTTCCATTACCACGAGCTTTCAGAGTCCCTCTTTGATCCCAGGACCTCTTGTATCAGGCATCAAAACCTCCCATGACAACAGACACAGCTTAGCTGTTGCTTGCTGCAAACATGAGGTCAATACCAGAAGAGAAGAGTTTACTAAGGAAAGCTCAAGTGGCATTTTCCTGCTACTGCACACTTGCCATCAGACACAAGAGCTTCCCTCATGGAGGGCCACACTGTTGGGGAACATGATCATACCTGGCCTCCTTCCCTCCTGCCATTAATGGCTTCTGCTCCCGAGGATACTGACCTCCTCCAACCACTGCTTTCAAAAAAAGTTCAGTCTCTGGAACTGGTGACCAAGGCTACTTAGGCCTCAAATCTCAGGAAGCTCCAAGCATGCAATCTCTGAACAGCACTTCCAGATGGAAACAGCAGTTCTGTGCTGCCATTCACTGAACTTTGGTTAAATAAAATCTGTCTCCGCTTTTTACAGCGGCACCTTTTTGGTCTGTGCTGGTAAGTTGGAAAAAAAGGAAAAAAAGGGTTTTTTTAGAGGGCAGATGATACCAGCTTAATGTAGCGTGGACATACTGCTCTGGACCAGAGGAGGTTCACGGTGGCTTGCTCAGAGCACAGGCAGAGCATCCTCCCCAGGTCAGGAATTGACTGGTTTCTGCGGAGCAATGAGCACTGAATGCTGCTCACGTGGAAGAGATTTCCTCCTACTGTCTCATAATGACACATCATTTCTGACCCTGCCATTTTCTTAGCTTATGGTTCTTGGATCATATGGTTGAACATCCAAAGAACGATGGATGGACAAACCTTAACTCCTGGAGAAAGGACGACAAGTAAAACAATGTTTTCCTCTCTCCTACCATGTGACAACACATAGATGCTATTGCTTTGAGTCAACAGCTTGACAGTCATGGATTTTCACTAGGATCATCAATACTTATATTACACTCAGTGCCACGATTACTTCTGTGCTGCAGTTTTAATCTAATTGGTCCTTTTATAAACACCTGAAATCAAAAGGCACAATGTAAATCTTTGTGCACAACCTTAAAGGAACTGCAAATTCAAAAGGAACTATTTAAAAATTGAGTTGCATTTTGAGCAGAGGAGCAATCAAGTTCCTGATTACGCATGCAAAGAACATCAAATTGTACCACACAGCAGGAACACACAAACTGTGTCACAAGTTAAGTGATGCACAGAAATACCGTATAATAAATCCTCTGCAATTTACAGCATGCCTGGATCTTAGCTAGAGAGGAAAGATTATTTGAGAGCCAAAGATATTCAATACAGATCATTTGAAGATCTGGACATGTAAATTCCCAGGTATATTAGAGGGAAACAAAAAAACAATTCTTAACAGCTCAGGTAAGGCCACCAAATCAATTAAAAAAACCCAAATCATCAACAAACATCTTCTCCCCCCCACAAACTATGTCAACAAGGACAACTCACTTGGCAAGCAGCAATTACAGTGTCTCCCGGACACTACACTGACTGAATCTCTTGTTTTCAAACACAGGACAAAGTTCAGTGTTTCTTCTTTCAAATTTCTGATGAATTCAAGCCCTCTACTTCCCCAAGTCAGGATGAGATTTATCGCTGGCTTTCTCTGGACTAAGTAAGAAATAAAAAGCATCTGCAACATTAAATTGTAACGTGCAACACTGCATCTAAGCGCCGAGCCTCACATCCATCCGAGGCCGCAGTCTTCCTCCCTTAAGTCACCTCCCTTCATCTAACTCTGCTCTAAAATGTATACACCAATCAGGTTTTTTTTTAACTCAAGTTCCTTCTCATTTTTTGAGAGCAGCTGATTAAACCTGAACAACTGGGTTGTTGGACGAAATATGCTGTAGCTATGAAATGGTACAGCAGGGACCAGTTTCACTGTTAATTTAAAATCCTAGAATTAATTAGGTAGTGTAAATGAAGAATTTAATAAGCACACTTTACAACCACAAGTTCTGCTTTTATTAAACAGCCCTGCCAAACGAAGGCAACTATCTTCAGTCTGTTTTTCCTGGTCTCATTCCCTTTAAATCTCTACAGCAAAAAAAAAAAATCCAAACGTTTTTTCCTACTGCAACCCCTCCCCCGTAATTAAAATGTATGCCTGACTTCCATCTCCTCTTTCAAGTCATTAGCATCTTTGAAAAATGCTACTGTATATCCTGCCTGTTCTGAGAAGCTACCAAACAAAACCGAAGTTTACAATTTTGGTTTTGAATACCAAATTAAAGGCTGTCTTAGAAGCTGTCATTCCTATTCAACTCAGTACGGTGTACTACCAAATTAGCATATTTTTTTAGTGAAGGAATATGCTTGTTTAAACATGTGTCTTTCCAAAGCGAGGGGGAACGTCACCAATCAAACTGCTTTAAAAACCCTACTACTGTTTTAAGACTTCCAAAAAGACTTGGAGCAGCTTACTATTCCTGACATACATTGTTTAACCCATTTTTAAGGAAGTAACAAGTTCAATTCAGAAATTCTCACAAAGGGATCCTCTCTGTTTAACAGGCTTTGTTTAGCTTTGAATAACTTGAGAAAAAACTATTTTGGGAGCCTCAACATTATTTCGTATCTGGGCAATTCCTCAACAGGAGAGGGGAAATAAACCAAATCATCATCATCATTAAATAGTTACCCTGGCGAAATCTTATTAGAAAATTCCCAGTGCCTTTCTGTGGCTGGACAGGATTGAATTGGTTCTATGACCTTTCCTATTTTTCTTTAAAAACTAAACAAAAAAAAACCCCAAAACAAAACCAAACCCCAAACACACAGAAAAGAACACCTCTCTCTGCAGCTAACTTTTTAGCCTGGCTTTCCTTGATTTACCTGATACTTTACCTTATCACATAGGAGACAAACTCCCTATCTATGAAGGTAACTCCTATTTTTAACAGAAAGAGCTCCAGTGTTTGTTTAGAGGCACACCACAACAGCACACGCTCAGCTAAGACTTAAGCACAAAATTTTGAACAAAACCAATGAAAAATCCAATAGCAGACAAAAGAAACAAAGTTGTTTCAGACATTTACCAGTTCAGCAAAAACAGCTTAAGAACTTCCTGCTCCTTCTGCAATACAGCTTTCACTCCAAAAACTCTAAATTGATTTTCATTTTATTTTTTTTTAATGATAAAAAGGCAGAGAACCCCTGAAAAGCCAGTAATTCCTCTAACAGCCAACTGGCATATTTCTACACCTCTCAAAAAACCCCATAAAAACCCAGAAAGCCTAATGAAGAACACACTTAGATGACGATCCAGAGAAATGAGCTGGATATGACCTCAGTGCATTTCCATTTTTTTCCCCCCTCTGTGTTCAAAGAACCTTTAAAAACATGGACTGCTTTTGGCAGAGGACTGCATTTGATTTACTAACTCTGAATTCAATGCGAGGAATGAACGTGCATCTTAAAATGTAGTAATGCTGCACAATGCCTTGCTAACAGGCCTGAAAACCTTGGCAGATTAAATTCTGTTTTCAAAAATGGCACAGACTTTGGCAGACAATTCCTTTTTTTTTTTGAGAACTTGGTTGTTTTGTACTTGTATCACTTGAAAACAAAACGCAGGCTCCTCAGTCACTTAGGTGTGATGTCCTAAAAGCATTTGTGAGAGGTTTTTTTTTTAAAGACTGGTTTCTTTGAAGTATTGTATTCATCATAAAGATCTATGCACTTCATATGGAAGGAAAAAGGATAGACAAAACACTACCCAAGAATATGTCAGAAGATCATACAGCAAATTTCTCACATCTTCAAATACAGAGACAAGAGCCCAAGATGGAACCAAACAAAAACACTGTTCCTAGCCCATGAAGGAATGGCTCTGTCCAAAGCCTGCCAGTTCTCTATGAAAACAACACTGAATGTCTGAAGTCTTGCACAGAAATCGCCAAGAATTTGAGGGATATGAGAAGCAGAAAAAGTTTGAAACACAGGATTTGTCATGATGAAAAAAAAATCAAGCTAGGCACCCTAGCCTCCTGTAGATGAGGGTTAGCTATTTGATTTTGTCTGAAACAACTTAAGTAGCCTGCAATTTAATTTCTCAGAATAATTTCAGACTGAAAAAAAACCAGTTTGGAGTTAAATTGGTCAGGTGGCAGATATCAAGGGTGGTACATCACACTGGGATACGGGGCAAGCTATGCTTAAGCTAAGAGTACTTCAGTTATTTGCATGGAAGTTTTTGGAGTGGAAGGTTAAAGTGATTTGGTTTTCTTTTAATAGTAAAAAAGTGAAGAATAAATAAAAGTCAGTTCCATTTTTCAATCTTCTCCCTTTTAATACCCCTGAAGCTGTGGCCCAATCAGAAGATATATTGAAATAAATACATCATGGTCAATGTGCTAAAGAAAGCTCTGCTGGACTACACTTCTGAGGACTGGAGCTGCCCTGCAGCTACTGCCATTTGTTATGTGCCTCGTGTTCAACCAGAACATTGCTACATGTCAGGAAGTAAATAAAAAAATTAAAAAACCCAAGAAGCATTGCATGTTTGAAAGCACTAAGCAGATCATCCTAATGCTGCCAATACCACAGCTGCCAGGCGGTTACGGAAGCAGGTATGAAGATTTGCATTTTAATTCCTCATCTTTCCATGGTGCATCTTTCCACAGAGCACACACCCAGGTTGCCAGGAGTGCTCCTGAGAGGAAACTGCTCCTTTTCTGGAATTCTTTCCTTCCCAAGGCTGCTGCTCTCTGAGCTAAACATAACAGTGCTGGTGATGCACTACACAGCAGTGAAATTTCAGCTGTTCACCGCCTACGGTGCGAGTAGACACACAACCTATAAAACTAACCTATAAAGCAAGCTATAAAAGCTGATTGTTCATCCCATCATCATCTTGTGCCTCAGTGAACTCCTTGCTGCTGCAGCAAGGATACAGAGCAGGCTAGGTGCATCTACACCCATCCACACCTCCTCTAGCAATAGCGCAGACAACTCTCTCCTCTTTGAGGTATTATCTGTAATGGGAGGGGTTTTTTTTTAAACTCTGAAGGCACCTACCAGCAGGTGTTGTTTTACACAGAAAAGGATCACAACCAATTCAAACAGTTTTCAGGGAACTGACATCATTAACCAATATCCACAAATGACCGAATAAAATCCTGAGCAGTGGCTCCCAGCTACAGACCACTGCTGTTCCAGAAGGCCACGGTAGATAAGCTGTGATGGACACACAGAAGCATTTTGACTTAACACTGCTGCTGTTAAGCAAAAAAATTGACACGGGGTATGGTGTGGTTGAAAGGAACAAGAACTAGGAACAGTCAGTTAGCTCAAGCCAGACTACCCTCTTACAACTCAAGTCAACATTCAGCAAAACCCAAAATGATCAGGAAAGTCATGCCATCATCTGACATCTGCCCCAAGCAGCCACACAGTGTGTTACACATGCAGACTGGCCAATGTCTGTACTTCCCCCTCAGATCTGCACAGAGGCTGAACCATGAGGGGCTTCTCCTGCAGTTGTTGTAAGTTCAGTAGAAACTAAAGATTCACCATCTGAAGCAGTCTACCGCAGCACCTGGGGTATTCCCTGGGCTAAGCACTATAAGCACTGAGGTTTTGCTGGCCCCAAATGTAAAGTGACCTTGATGCAGATAAAGTCAAAACCATGAAGCACTTACCTGTAATTTTGTCTCTCACGAGCTTGCAGGATTCGATTTCACCAATGCTCCCAAAGAGACTCCTGAACTCCTCCTGGGTCATGTTCTGGGGTAAATAGTTGACTATGAGGTTGGTTTTGCTGTCATCTGTAGCAGCCCCTGTCTGCATGGGGGAAGGGCAGTTTCTACTGTTGCTGGAGGGTCCATTGGTTGTATTGGAAGTAGGGCCATTCGACACCTGAGGCTCCATGGTGCTAATTATCTACATCAAAATAGGAGGAGAAAGAGGAAAAAACCCTTAAGTTTCATAGATACAATAGCTATTTTTAAAGATACTTACAAACGAATGAGTAGGTAGCATTCGTGGCCAATTTAGATACTTCAACAAAAAAACCCAGCTTGATTCCTCTGTTATTGTTGCAAAGTAGGTCATGCTAGTCTTTGGCTGTGAGCATATACTAAGATGCAGTTAAAAAACCTCCTTTTTTGTTAATGCAAAGATGATTTCTGCTTTCATCACACAGCCATTTTCACAAATGTAAATTTAAACCACATAAATTTAATTATAATTTAAGGTAATAATCATAATTAAAATTATAGTTCCATTAAATCAGATGAAGTAAGTGTATGGCTCTATATGAAAAGGTAAAATATTTTACCTATTTAATAACTGTATCACAGAGTGCAATGACAACAACATTAACCAGGCACAGTCAATCTGCAACGTGTCATCATTCAGTCTGCCTTCAGTTAATAAACTCAGTGTCCCAAGACATACCATTTACTGGTTCCAGTGATGACCTATATTTGCCAGATATCTTTTTCACTAACTGACACCTCTTTAAATAATAAAGCCCTGGATTTGCAATCTACAGAGATACAAAGGTTTCAGATATTTACTGGAATCAAAAAGGTTTAATCAGGGGAAGCTGAACTGGCAGCCTGGAATTTTAACAAGCACATCTATCTTGAGAAGTGAAACTCCCAATTTCTTATAGAAGAGACTCAAACACATCTTCCCAAAAAATGACAAATAAGAACCCAGCTTAGCAAAGCACGCTCAGGACACTAGCCCCATTGTCACCAGTGCCACCGGTCACGTGAGTAAAGCTGCCTGCATGTTTATCTGCAGGCTGAGGACTGAAGAATGCAAGTTTTCATCAGAAAACTGCACAGACAAAGGAAGCAGAAAAACCTGGTTACTTCAGACCTTTTCTACATAGGTATTGGCCTCTACTATGCCTTCCAGGCTGTCTTCACTGTCACCTGGCTTAGTCTCAAATCTGGGTAAACGAAAGCAGAGCAAACCGTGGCTTCTGCTGTCTACTGGGAAGTTTATGTGCAACTCCACTCACATCTCTTACCCAACGAGCATCCCTCAGATGGGTTCAGCCTTCCTCCATCAAAGGCTCAGCTGATGCAAACTGCTGCCCTGGGCAAGAGACTCCAACGCCCAGGGCCGGGGCCAAACTGGGGGAGAACTGAAGGCTAAGACACCACACACTCTGAACCCTGTGTTCATCTGATGCTGTAATTATTATAATTTAATTTTCTTTATTTATTTTCTTATTTTTCTTTTTTAGAATCCAGGGAGGTACATGTTGTGACAAATGTGAAACGTGGAGGATACACCAGAAAAATAAGAATGTTTCTTCTCTAAGACCAACTGCATGAGGGTGGCCCAGACTAAGCAGGTTTTAATTCTGGTCAATTCTATTTTACTTTTTTTATTTTTTTTTTTAATTGAAATGCTTCCATGTTAGTTTAATGCCTCACTTAGAATATAACCCCCTTGTTTATCAATGGAAATAAGTTCTGCATTACAATTACTTTTCATTATCAAGCCCAGGAATAGCTCTGTGGCTGAAGAATTTCTGAATAAAATGAAGCCTTGCCACATCGTGCTTAACAGAAAAGCCCTAAACCACACAGCAGGCATTTGAAAATAAACTCCACCATAATACTAACTTCTTGAAATGGACACATCCAAACCAGAATCCCCCAATTTCACCAGCGACGTGGCACCAAGCAGTGCTGACGGCCTCTGTCAAGCAGTACCAGCCCCGTACCTTCTTCCTTCAAGCCTTTCTCCTTTACCTGCTATATATACACATACGTGTATTCACACATACCAAATGCTTCAGATGCTGCTACGTCTGTTTAGCTCTCAACTCCAGCTGGAAGCCCATCCTTTGCTCTCTGCATGGCCATGACCCTGCAGGGTGATGGTTGGGGGTTCACCCCCCAAAGTAACGTGCTCCAGCTGAGCACAGAGTGCTCATCTCTGCTGGATCTGCATCAACCTGACTGACTCTGTGTGTGGGGGGGGGAAATCATCCTCCTTCGGACAACAAGACCTTGTCAGAAGATGAGTGAAGCAGCTGATGTGGTTAACTGCAGCTTTCCATGTGCATTTACATCATCTGGCCGTATCCTTCCCAAGAGGAAAGGCCCACAAGGTGAACTACAGTTATCGGGACTGTTCCCGTCCTCCTAAAGCCACCCGAACACCACGGCACCGGTTTCAGTTACAGCAGCAGCAGGACTTCAGCACAATGCACTGAGGAAGGTACATCATCTATTATTAGCAACAGAGACAAAAGCTATCTATAGTTGCCCATGATAAACAATAACCCCGGATCTTTTAAAATCTGTGAAAGCAAACAAATTTCCAAACTGGCTGGTGTCCTACTTCTGCATTTTGCAAACTCGTTTTAGTTACATTTTCAGCATGCTTACCTTCCACGCCAAGCAAATAAACACAATTCAGCTCAGATATTTAACACATTCAGAACGTTAAGAGCAAGCTGCTCTGTTAAAATCTGTTCTTGAACAAGTACATTTCCTCATATAATACTTCATCAAAATATCTTGGCATAAACCAACGTTGCACCAGGTGCCAGGTTTCCTTCCTAGTTACTCTCACTCAATTCCAATTAGATTTGCCTGATTTTTCTACAGTAGAAAAATCAAGGCACTTATTTGCCCTTGAAATTATTGTGAAGTTGTAAGTTACTGAAAACCAATTTGCTATATTAAAAAAAGAGATAATGAGTAGAGAGAAATGCTGCAGAATTATTAAAAACATTTCTGATAACGTATTTCAGACAATTTTTTTTTCTACTGCATAATTTTAAGTCCCCATTTACTGAGGGATTTCTGTGCAAAAGCAGTTATGTAGCAGAGCCTGCATTTAAACTTCTTAGGGGCACAAAGGCGTAATACTTATTTTAGACATACATACTGATTCAGGTCATTAGTAAAGACTTCAGTTATTAATGATAACAACAAGGTAAGTCCTAGCTCTCCCTTCCAAACCTTCTGTCCCACCCCATCACAAGTCTGAAGCTCAAATCCACTGTTAAGAGTTCACTGTACAAGCACTGGGACATTTATCATCAATGACTGTTTTTAATATTAAGTAGTTGTTGATTCCACATCAGTCAGCATATTACATAAGAGTAACATTATTTATTCAAAGCATAGATTTCAACTTGCCATTCACCGTCTCTTCTATCCACAACACTAAGATTTAAATCCAAAAAACTAATACCTGCATTGCAATATGAACATTTTGGAAATGGTCTAGTTTCCTGAGCACACATTTAACTTGAATTATGTTTTAATTACTGGTAATAACGTCAACACAAGGAAGTATCAGGCTGTAATTCAATTCTACAAAAATAAAGGAGGCTGTAAGTCAAACTCATCAAGGGCTTATCTTGATACAGGCAAAATAAGTATGGAAAAATCCAACAGTGACTTAACCCCAACATTACATTTCTTTAAAAACAAAATACACTCTTATCCCTTGAAGATTAGTATTACACCTCTGTACGTGCCACTTAAAATTAGCATTACATTTCTCTGACCCAATTTATGCAGCTACTACTGGTCTTGAAATATTACAGTGCAAACGTCATGTGTGATGACATTCACATGCCACTGGTATAAAGAGGATTCTGTTTTGGGCTGGGCTTTTTTTGGCAACAACTCGCCAGACTCCCGATACTGCAACACCATGTTCTGTACACAGGATAACAGTATCTCTGAAGAAGAATGAGCTGCACTTACTGTTGATAGACATTGATAATTTGGCCGCCAATAATTTGAATGTTGTATCTCTGACACAGAAAATACCATCACTGACAGAATTTAAAGACTGCAATTTGGTAAAGTTCAAGGCAACCCATATTTCAAATTCTGGATGTATTTCACACTGTTGCTTTTAAAAATGACTTCCTGGTGTACTGCTTTTCTTGGTATTGTATCAGCAAAATAAGAGGTATTTCAGTTTGATAGGAATGCTCTGCTGCTGAAGAAGATGGCATTAACTTTGCCAGTGTTTTGCTTACCAAAAGGCTTGGTATAACCCCCTCCTACAAAACATCAGCAACAAATATCCATTACAGCAACTCCTACATTACAAATAATGCTTCAGAAATACTTCTCTGTCCTATCTACACATTTATTTTACAATTAATTCAATTAATTTCCACTTATTCCTACTGAAATATTAGCTCCAAAAATAATCCATGTATGGATAAACACGACCATTACAATGCTTAAACAAGCCAGAGTAACTGACATTAATCTTCAGTTACTACAGTATGTATGTGACATGCATCTACCATCACGACACACAGCTAAAGAATCATTCTAGAAAACTATCCACGGACTAAGACAGTCTCAACTCCCTACTGCATGCATAATAGCCAAGGTCTTGATAAAAGTAAGTATCAGTGGTTTCTTTATTTACAAAGTTTGTTTTCAGCAGTATCAAAGTACATCTGCATGTTGACCAGAAATACTAGCACAGATACACTAAAAGGAGCTTTTCTTCAGCAAATAGCACCCGTTCTTGCTACCTGAATTATGTGTACCCCTCTGCCCCTATTCCCCAATGAATTAATTCCATGTATAAGGAAAAAACAGTAGCAATTAAGAATTGTGTTATTTATAGACACTAAAGTGTTTTTAAAAACACAAGCAATTTTTTCCTAAAAGCAGAACCTAAAAAAAAAGTAATTCTATCAACTGGAGAATTCCCACAGACATAACCATTTTGAGAACTCGGAAGTCAAAAAAAGTTCTCCAAGAATAATGAACAGTTCACAGCACCTAAATGCCAAAAAAAAAAAAAGATCATGGTAAATTACACCTCATGAAGAATTCATGAGCTCTAATTTTATATTATTTCTAAGTGTTCATTAATGAACAAACTCCGAACATTCTCTCATAAAAAAGAATTTAGATAAATAATGCAAACCTCTTCATCTAAAAAAAGCTCTTTAATTAGCATTGCAAGTTGTTTGCTTTTACAAATGAAAACAAATGGTGCCATGGCAGAGGTCCCACAGCCACCTCCTGAACAACCCTGACAAAGAGAAACAAACAAAACCTCTCAAAGAAAATAAACGTAGATCCACAAACGGTTTCCTTCTGGAACCAGACAGAGCCTTTAACTCCCAGCGTTTCTGCTCTTTTGAACTCAAGTCAGCACGGCACAAGCCTCTGTCCCAAAAGAACTTCTCTGAAGGTTAGAACCCCCCAGTTTACAGGAACTGCCCGAGTGATGCCCTCCCATCTGCTGATCTCCCGGGAGCAGCGATGCCCAAGCCAGCAGGTCCAGGCACAGGGATGGAGGGGAACACAAACACAGCCCAGACCTGGTCCAGCAGCTGCACGTCCCTCCCACCCTGGGAGATGCAGCCACTGCTACTCACTTCAAGGGGGATTAAACCTGTCTCTGCATTTCTGCAGAACGAGGTACCGGATCATGAAGCCTTCAGGACAGATCATGTCTTCTTTCCATGGAAGACTTAAAAATAATGATTTTAAGTATTCATTGACTCAAAACCCACAACTGCAACCAGAGCATGAAGCAGATGCACCTGAACCTCTCCCACATCGTGGGCTTCTTTCCGAGGTGACCTCGGGAGAGGCAAATGATGCTCTGTGCACAGCTCCAGTACAGATTTTCTTCTCTGTAACACAACTGTCAAGTTTCACTGTCAATTATATTTTTATTAAAGCTTATGTACTGCACAACTAGACTTTGCTATTATTTACCTAATAAATACATCATGAGCATGAAATAAAGGAGGAAAATGAAGCTTTTGAGTAAATCTGCCTGGAGGCAAATCCAATATCCCAGAAATGAATCATTATCTAACCCTCCATAGTTTGACATGCTCCCCACTCATATTCACTTCTACATGCTCCATCTTCACCTTCCTTCAAGTAAAAGTCATACTGAATATTTTCATTATCGATACAGCTGCAAGTCTCAGCTCAGAACACTTAGCAGTCTCTGGCTCCAGTAGCAGGGATAGTCTTCTCACAACACCTTACTTTGACTGCACGGAGGTTGAAATGGCACTCAAACCTTTTCAGCAAGTTCATATTGATGGCTGCCACAATAATTGTACAGAGCACACAAACGATCAAAATGGAGCAGACAACAAATGCGCTCATTTTAAGAGACAAGCTTCAGCACAAATAAAAGGGAAAATTATTTTCTTTAATAGCTAAATTTATCCCGATGTAGCCCATTACAGGCTTCTGCGTGAATACGCTAAAACAAAACATTCTGTCCCCAATCTGCAGTGAAATGAATGCAAGGTTTATTGGCAATGTTACTTGTTATCACAGCAGTGCCTGAAGGATATAACTGATACCAGCACCAAGTTGTGTTAGATGCTGTACCAATGGGTAGTAAGGGCAGGGACTGCCACTGTACCAACACAGTGACAAAATCAGAAAGGCAAAACCTGTTATTTTTATTCCCAATTTTGCAGAAAGTGAAAAATCAAACCAGAGGAAAGCCCACAAGCAAACTGCTGAAGCTGCCCAGTAAGCTGTGACAGCTCCCTAACACCACCCCATCCTCAAACCCGGCCTGGCGATAGAGTCACCACCCCTAAAAACATTGCTAGAAAGCAAACCAGCGTAACGATGCACCAAATTTCCTTTTTTTGTGTGTGTCTCAGATAAATGCATCTTCTCTTCCCAAGAAGTCTGGGCTCTACACTTCGCATTTGATTCAAAGGACAACAAAGATTAAGCGGAGAAAAAAGGCAACACCAAAATAAGTCAACCCTATTTCAACATCAGGAACCAATAGAGGAAACCACTCTCAGAACTACATGTCCAATAACCACAACCAAAATAGGAACAAAAGCATCATATCATGCTTCATACAGCCTCTCCCTCTTCCAGCAGGTACTCTGAGGATAAGAAACAGGAGGAGGAGAATTACAAATCGCACACAGCTCAGCACTCCCCCAAGCCCCCAGGAAACAAAGACCAGTGCATGGATGAGCACTCCATGCACAGCCATTGCTGGGAAGCACAACACAAGTGCTTCACTGCACATCTCTAAGGACCAAAACATTCTTCCAGAAACAGAATATAGTTGCAGCTCTATCAACTCTCAGTATTTGAGGTTCTTTATGAGTTTCTGCAGGGCTTCGTTCTCAGTCACTGTTTCCAGCTTCTTCACCTCTTAAAGGCTCCAGAGAAACTGTGCATGTTTCAAACCTCAGACGTGTTTCATGCTTTTTTTAAAGTGCTCTCCAAACATCTCATTAAAGTATACAGGAAATGTGCTCAACAGCACTAATGAAACTGTGAGAAAAAACTAAGATACCAAGTGATGGTTGCAGAAGTTTCCTACTATCCCTGTATCAGGGTCACCCTTTTCACTAGGACACACTGACTTCTAGAAAGCCAACCAGCTGCCCCTCTACTTCGAATGGTTTCACCAGAATTTGCTTCTAATAATTTCTGCCGTTGAACACAGTTTACATACAAAGATAGGGGAGAACACGGCTTGGATTTCACAGTATTCAAACACCACCCTGGAACACAGCTTTGGAGAACAGCCTTTGTCAAACACACCCAGAGAGGAAAGGAGGTGTGTTGCCAGTCTGTCAGATGGGTTACACAATTAGCTCAGGTTAAACCCCCTTACGACCCTTCCTGTCTCACATGCCACAGCCTGTAACAAAGGCCAGTGTCCTACTTCAGCTCCAAGGCACGGGCATCAATGGCTCCTGCCCACCCGCACCCCAGGGGTCACCAGCCACCTCTGCTCCAAGGTCTGTATTGCTTTCACAGCAGAACAAAAGCATCGCGGTCAGGCTCTGCCTTCTAAAGGAACATCTATTCCTTCTTCAATCACCCTTCTACTTCTGCCAAATCTGGACCAGGCAACTCTGTACCTACATTTTTTTTTTTTTTAACAAGAGCTTTATTTTATTTCTTTTTATTTCATCATTCTGGATTGCTTCTTATTCTCTCCTGGCTTTTGATCCAGATCAACTATTTGTTCTTTTAAGATGTATATGAAGACTAAAGGAGTCTGAAAAGATCTCAGTAAGACAAGATCTCTGATGAAAGCACCAAGCCAAAAATTGATTAAAATATCCCTTTCTTCGTGGACTTCAATTAATTACACAAAACCCACAAAGACAAGAGTTATCCCAGTGACTGCCTTGTTTGTCTTGAAAAAGAAATGGTGACCTTCAAAAACCACATTTAAAATCTGTGCTAGGAAGGTGATTAAAAACCCACCACCAAAACCAAAGCATACCAGGGAAACCCCAAAAGATTGGGAAGGGTTTCTCAAAAGCCTGGCTACCAGATAACACCACAAGAGTCTGGTAAAGATCAGTATTGAAGACAAACCCTCAAAGGACATACAGCCTAAAGCACACAAATGAAAGCAAAAGGAACTGAGAAAGTATTTTAATATTTTTGATTACTTACTCAATTTTTAGCTCAAAGTTTTGCTTCTTAATCACTACCTACTTGCTTAGTTCACTGACTATATTACTGAGTTATGTGTTACTAATCTGTAAGTGAATTGTATTACTGATTTGTGAATGTATTTTGCACTGCCTATTGGCTCCGAATCCCACAGGCACATACATGACATACATGTTCATGTAAGCAGCAGACAGCTGCAAGTCTTTAGGTGCTGTAGACCTGCCACAGTTTCATTTTCTTTTTCCCTTCAAGAAAATAATCTAGAATCACTTGCAACCTGAAAGTTTAGACAGTGAAAGCTCTATTACAAGCCATACTGAAACCTAAAACCATCTACTTACCAGAAGGCAAAGCAAAGCAAGGACAGAGCAGGCTCCCTGTGAAGCCTAAGAACATGTAACCCCCACTGCTGTTATTTCTGCTGAAGTTCTAGAAACAAAAGCTACAGTTTTCAGAAACCCTTAAGCAATTTCAGATTCATTAATGTTCACTGCAATAGGATTTCAGCTTCTAAGCCATAAGTTGTTCTTCTGAGAAAGTTGCCCATGCATTTTCCACACAAAGACAAGGCTTATATTAGGCATGGCTTAGCAAAATACAGGCCACAACCAAGATGTGTTAAGGCTCCGTCCTCAACAGGACTGTAATGAAGACACACTGGTAAAAGCAATTAAACACTAATCAACATGGGTACATCTTGACTGCTGGCAGCATCTCTATGGATACTGCTGTTTGCAGGTCTAAGAGAGACAGACCCCAAAACAGGACTTAACTGAACATCAGCTTCTACCTCCACCATGAGAAATGTTAGCAAACGACAAACGAACAGCATATTTCTCTTAAATTTGAGCTGAATTAGTAATAAAAACAAAATTTACATCTTTTCTACAATTTACCTGTAAGTCTACAGCCCTGTACCACTCATACTGGTTAAGAAAATAATCTTTTCATCTAACAGGCATTCTTGGTTCTGTAAGGAAACTATGGTGGACAAAAGTTAAAATGAATTACTCCGAAGTAATATGGCCATCACCACCTTGAAGGTCATCAGTAGATAATGAAAGTGGACGACGTGAGAAATTTCTGGTGGAAAATTTATTAGAAATGACCTTCTAGTAGGCAGAGGCAGCTGCTTACTCCGATGGTCTCACAAAAGGTATCTACAGAATTGCTTAAATGAGATTAAGGTTGAATGTATTGTATGGGATAAATACCTCAGAAATACTCAAATTCAAGCCATCTCATACATAAAAGCATCTATGCTAAGCTTAAAGACCCATTACCAAAGTTTAATATATTATTCACCAATAAAGGATAAAATATCAAGTATATGCATGTACCTGTCACAGGTCAGGCTAACAGATTCTAATGGTTTATCCTGGACATAAGCTCTATTAAGCTCTGTACTAAGGAGGTGAAACACGCCACAGGCCAAATAAAACCCCTTCTGTATTCCAATCACTAAAATGCCCCCTAAAATTTCCCAATGAAATCATATTTGAATAAGAATTTGGTGGATCGGAATAAGTGAACACCCCTCGAACACCAAGAAATTAAAAATATTTCAAAACTAAAAAAAAAAAGTAAATCAGACATCAGGGAAAAAAACATACTCCTGATTAATACACAATTCTGCTAATGCATCCAACTGGAACCCTGCTGATCTGGGCCCCTGCTCAGATACAGGCGCTCGTGGGAAGGATGGGACCCAGGCCACCCTGGCTGTCCCGACTCAAACCCTTTAAGGTGCCTTTTACTCGGGTGTCAACAAGCAACCAGCAAAAGGGCATTATTATCAGGATATTCCTGCCTAGCCACCTCCAACAGCCTCGACACATAAGAACAGCTTGAGTATTAAAAGTCCAAGGAACAGAGTCACCGTCCTCTCTACTGGCAAGCCTTCCTTTACCAACTCAGCACTCGTAGGTAGACCCAGAGCTGGATCCACTCCATCCACGTGCTTCCCCTCAAAGAAAGAACCCCGCGACACAAGCGACACCGTGGCACTATTAAAGCTGATCCATCACCTCACATGGGAGGCATCGGGGCTGCGTCCCGGTCCGGCGGGATGTCGAGATGCTGGGAGGAGAACATGGCTCCGGCGGCAGCGGCGGCCGTGGCCGCGTAGGGCTGCGAAGCTGCCCGACAGTCACCCAGCGCGGCACGCGAACTGCATTCCTTTTTGCACACAGCGAAGACTAACAATGGAAATTAAAACTCAACCATTTCTACCCCAGCGAGGATCTACATCTGCGAGCGCGTCTTTCAGTAGCTGGGTAATGACAAGCGCAGACAATAAAAAAAGGATTCTAAAAATATACTACTCTTTCTCCCCTGGATTAGCGTGTCTACAGTTAAATATAAACCGTGCTCTATAAATTATCAAACGCGATGTCAAATTCTGAAGCGTGCTCCGGAATCTCTCACAGAGCACACGAAATCCAAAATAATTTTGCCCTGGCCCAGTTAGTCTGAAGAACAACATGCTACCGTGCTGGATCCTGGAGTTCGCTCCCATCAACAGCCACGCTAAAAATGGCCACAGCCACCGCTGCAGTTACACACGGAATTTTTCAGGACCCTCTGCATCAAGCAAACAGCTTAATTCCCTGAACAGCTGCTCTCCCAGGAAGGGAATCAACAGCAACATTGCCACAGTATAGCTGGCACATGCACGGTAGGAAGAATTTCCAGCATTCATGCTTTCTGCTAAAAAAATCAACTTCCCCCTACTCATCTACTTCAGTAACTTCATTTGTATCAAAGATACACAAGGAATAGCATTAGAACTATTTTTATTTCAGGAGCATTTGTTTACATGCATTATTGCTTGGTGTCGTGACTGCCTTCTGCTCTACAGAAGCAACAGGACAAGTCCTTGCCCACAAGTTCCCCTGCACATAGTAAACCGAAGTCACCGATCACCCTTCGGAGATCAAGGATGACCAGTAGAAGTGCAGCAATTAAGTCACATTTACAAACCCTTCAGTCAAGTAAAAAGAAACCCATAATAATGAGTACCCCCAATTATCTCCGCTCCCAAACACAGAACACGTTAACACTTCACCATCACACAGTGACTTCAACAGGGGTTATTTCCAGCTGTTGAGTTGTGAATTTTATATTAACTAACATTAAACCACTGATGGCTGTGGGAGTCTACCTGTCATCTTTGGAGGACTGAGGAAAGGCAGGGCCTCCTCCCCAGGTCTGTATTCAACTCAGTACACATGGTCACTAGTATTTTGCCCGTGTGGTTTACTCAAACCAGAACTGCTTTGAACAGGTTGACTTCCAAACACCTTAAGCACACCATGGACATCAAGAATTTACATTAATCCATGTATTAAACAAAAACCTCCCCAAAGAGAAATCTTCCAAGGAAGCTTGGTTAGTAATAATAGTTCTTAGTCAAAAATATCAGTTCTGCTTTTAATAGCAATAGAGAAATGTGGACTTCTGGCAACTGTCCTGACCTGCAAGAGAGATAAGGAAACAAAACTGGTACCTGCAACTCCACATCCTCACTGGGCAATGAGACACAGTGTTATGAGAAGAATCATACCTACCTTACAGTACAGATCTAATCCTATCTACCTTACAGTACAGATCTTGAGTATTGCTGTCTGCTAGTTTTCTAGTATGCAATAATGAGAGATTCATAAGGGAAAAAAAAATATGGACACGCTTCCTATACCCTTCACATCCCTAACAAAAGCTTTTCAACAGCACTCAACCTGGGAGCAAATACTTCAGAGAGGTCAAAACCAATGGGCTACTCCAAAGGAGCACACATGCAAGTGCAGGCCAACACACAGGGCCCAAGCGCAGCGCAGTTACCTGCTCCAGCGGCAATCTTTGGTCTCTCCATGGAGCAGCAGACAGGACAGCCTCACCCCCAGTCCCTCAGGAAGCCCAAGCCCAAGGGAGGTGTTCAGTTTTCCCTTGCGCAGCTGCGGGACCGCACACGGGCAGGCGGCAGAGCGGCTGCACCTGAAGGACTCGTGCCAGAGGAAAGCTCCGGGGGCATGGCTGTCCTCTGCCACCGCCCGAAATCACACCCCTGGGCAGCAGCACATCACGGGGGGAACCTTCCTGAAGCACAGCCAGGGACAGAACCGCTTCCCCGAGCTTTGAACCAGGCCTACGTTATCCTATCGCCTTCGCTCCCAGAGTTGCGGACACTCAGGAGCTAACACACACACACCCCACCCCGATGGAGAAAGGTACTGGTGCACTGCTCCGGGCTGGGAAAAACACCAACCGTGAGGTACAAGAGTTTCTACAGACTAAAAAAAGTTTTAATATTAAAAGAATAAAATAAATCAAACTAAGGGAGTTGTTTCTCCCTATTTCGAGGACGTAACTCCCATCACAACAGCATCACTAACGCAACCGCGCGTGCCTTAGCAACAAAGACACGCTACAGAATTATATACATTATGGCTCCAAGTATTGCCAAAGCCAGGCTTGTATTTTACACTGCAACTAAACCATTTCCAGAGAGGGCACAAAGGTTTAGCTTTTTTTTTTTAATTAATTTTTCTTATTATTCTGTCTTTTCATCCTATTTAATTAACGATTCCTAACTGGTTGGCAGCATTTCCTGACTTCTATAGATTTTCTTCTTCATTGAGAAGATAAGTCCTCACATAAGACAGTCAAGGGTAGAACAATAGGTAAGGCAGACTCAAGCTTCCTCCCCTACTTTCTGTGGCCCTGAAGAAGCAATAATGCATCAGGATCTCCAAAACAGGGGAAACAGCCTACAGTGACAGAAAATAAAGATCAACCTAACACCAGTTCTGCTGAGCTAATTCTCAATGAATTTAAGCAATGGAAACACTACAAACAAGACTATGGTAAGTAGTTCCAAAAATCAACTGCACTCTTACTGTAACCTCGTCTGAAAGTATTTCATTTCTAACACTGATGTTCCAACGCTATTGCAAACTGTCTGAATACTTAAATAAGTAAACAACAAACAAAAGGTCTCATCTTCAGTGCCCTGAGCTATCATCCAAAACTGGTTATAATTAAAGGTGTGAACAACAGAGTAACAAACCTGCAAAGTCAAGGTACTGAGAAATTAATGGGCATCACACCACTGCACCAGTTCAGATTTATCACTCATTATCTCCCTGACTAGCACAGTGCTGTTTCACATATTAGTGCCTCCTCTTTCCTCCAAGCCTTTCCTGCCTTTTCTAGATGGCTAATTTTAGACAATTACTGCCTCTGACACACTGAGACCTTTTCTCCCTCCTTTCTTCTCCTTGCCGTGAAGCTAGTGACCTACAAAAGCCCCCTGCACCTAAAATATTACAGTATTTTAGAAAGTAAAGATTGATCATTTGAAAGGAAAAAGCAACCAAGCAAACAAGTCTTTCAATATCCATTTCTTCAACATCTCCACTTCATCACAAAGGGTTAAAACATACTCACACGCGAAGGCTAAGGTGATGTACAGGTCCCCAGTAAACACTATTTTTATTAGTATTGTATCTCCTGTACTTGTTGAATTGAAACATTACCCTCCTCTTTGCAAAAAAAATTCCAGAAAATAGAAAACGTGCCTGTTTTTTTTCAAGTTGCCTGTAAGTCCTACGTTGCTGGTGACCGGACATTTACACAAACAGCTGGGAAGCATCACACGAACGCCCTGTCCCTTCTCCCACCCACCTCAGCATTTTCCTTACCCCCCATCCCAATGAGAAGGCAAGATACACATGCATCAACACACACACAAAAATACACGCGGCCCCATCTCCTCCTCGGAAAGAAAAAAGAGAAAGAGCAAGAGAAGGAGAGGAGTGCAATGGGGGAGGGGTGACTTCCCAGCACAGACGAACAAATTTTGCAAAACCTGGCCTACCCTTGGCGGGGGTACCATGCTTGTTAACGTCGCTTCACTTGCCAAAAGCCTGTTTGTGCCCACTGCTCCCCCAAAACCCCAATGACATTGAAAAAATACTGCATTGCAGTATTTGCCAGTGCATCGGAGTGTATCCAGTTTGCTGTCCCACAGACAAACAAATGTACATTTTAATGTGTCCAGGCATGTAAATGAGTTGTCTAGTGGACACCGATTGCCAAAACAGACAAGTGGATTCGTCAAGTTATCTGCATCTCTCTCCCTCTCGCTGTAATATTCTCTGCCACTGCCCGTTTCTCGCCTGGGGTCTTTGCCGAAATAATTTTGGAAGTGCAAGTTCCCAAATAACAAATTTCCCTGCCAGAACATGGGACACGATCATACTTTATTTCTCGGGAAAAACCTCGGGGTGTGGAGTGGCTCTAGGTTATGTACCAACAGTACAACAATTACACACAGAAAATAACCTGCATTTAATTAGTATACTCCCAGCATACCAAGTAGGAAGGGTGAGAAAAAAATTCACTATAACCTAGAAGATTATTATTTCAAAAAAAATAATTAATACATTAAATATATGTAAGATTAAGGTTCCCAGATTTTCTTTCCATAGAGTCACAATATTTAACAGGACCAAATACAGATGATGAAGACTATTCCAAACCCATTCAAATGGGATTTTTAAGTATACCCCTTCTAGCTCATTGTAACCGTCCTTTGTCACAACAGCTCGGGCTCACTTTGGGAAAGCTCAAAAAGGTAAAATTAATAAAGAGGAAGAAAGCAAAGAAGGCAACCAAGCCAGTCAACAGTGGAGAGGCATCCCTGTATCTAACATGGGAACTTGATTAGCAGAGTACGTGGGGATTTTAAACTGATGGCTGGAATTCACATTGCATCGATATCCAATTGTACCACCTCACCCTCACTGGTAGTTCACCAAGAGAACAGGTTTTTTAAAAGTCACATCTAAAGACAAGTACATTTTCTCTACCTTTCTGTCTGAACAGAAAGAGGTTCTACCTTTTCATCTTGCTTTAGTATTTGTAGCAATCTAAATTAAATTCCACTAACTTAATAGCTATTTTTCTATAGGAGGATTTACAATGCGATCTTTTACATGCAAAAAAAATGTCACTGTGTACATGCAGGCTGTATTGACTAATATAATCTTAAAACAAAGAAAAGAGGAAGATAGAGGCAGGAACACGTGCACCATAAAACAAAGATGACATTATTTTTAAATCTTTGTAGAAACACCAAATTGAACAGAAAATGAAAATGTAACTACTAGCTGATGACTCTTAAGACAAACAATGCAGCTGTGTATAATAAAAGGCACCCTTATTTATTGTCATGACTAAGTTAGCAGATTCAGAACACAGTATCTCTGTTTTGGACAGAAGAAAAATTATTTTACTCTCACGTACAACTACAATGCATGTCAGAACACATCTCCATGTACATGCACAGCCTGCGAAATAGAGGATTTTACACACGCACACACACACCCTCAAGATCCCCCCTTTACATTGTGAAGCAGTGCAGTTTTCAGAAGGGCCATTCAATCACTTCACAGAAAGGACTGCAGCAGAAGCAATACTTAAAACAAAGCAAATTAAAAGGGGGATTTAATTTCTTTTTCTTCACATTGAAACTGAGCACTACCATTCCTGCTTGAATTTGCATGCAAAGTAACCCTGCACCAGAGAAGGGAAGAAAGTCAAAATATCTGAATAGCTGGAGACAGAAAGAAAGGCGTGTTCTATATTCTTGCTTTGCTTCTCTCGTGCCTCCTGATGTGTGATAGATGAGCATTTTCTGGGCAATCACATTTTTATATCTTCTACGCTACCGTCTCTCACTTCCTAGTCTACTACGCTCTAACACTTCTAGCACCAACAGCTATTCCCCATTATTGTTTGCCACTACAATAAAAGCTCCTCGCAATTAGCAAAATATTTCGCCCGCAGTTTAAAAAGTAAAGTTGCCACAAGGAGCACTGACACTGGAAGTGGATATTGCTCCAGCAAGATACATAATAGACTGTGGCTAAAGGTGGGGCCGGAGATGAAGGGAAGAATAATCTCATTATTTCGGTAAATTCCGCTCAGCGCATAAACCCTAGGATATGGTGAACTCCCCTGAACTGATTATTCTGCCATATAACCATCAGATTTCGTAAAAATACCAATATCACTTAACACAAAATCACTGCTTAGGGTAAATTCATTCTACCTACTGTTCTCATAGGGACATTTGCTGGAAAATTCTAAGAAATGATTTGCAGAAGCTATCAGCTGTGGGAGTTCACTATTATACCTCTGTCAACTTCATTCAATATAATTTACATTTTTTTTTTATACTGCCTCACAGGATTCCTTGCAATTTTTTGCACGTACAATTTCACAGCAGGGAGGGGGAAGGAGGAAAAAAAAAAAGGGAGAAAGATAACCCTTTTTTGCAGAGGAGAAAGAACAGATGCTTAAAACCAGATTTCTAGAAATCACTGTAAGCCTGAGCCAGAAATGTAATTAACACCTATTTATAAAGAATAATTAAAGTTGTGACTGCCACAAAGAACAGCAGAGATAATCGAGGTAGCCCCTGCTTTTTTTTTTTATTTTTTTTTTTTTTTACACTGTTTGCAGTATTCCCACATGATTGCCACCTGCTCCCCCACTCAGCTTCCCCTATGCTCGTTTCCCCGGCAACCTTTCATTGGCTTTTCCTCCCAGCTATCGCTTTCAGTTCGGCTGCTCAGTCTAATCTTATTTGTTTTACACCCATCAAAACAAGCAGCTAGACAAAGACAATCCTGTAAGAATGGGAAAAGACCGTCGCTTTGTTTCCCCGCTTATAATAAAATATCCGCGGCAAAAGTCTGCAAAACGTTAAATTAAGGGAAAGGGGGGGATCACTCACCCCCCACTCCCCCCACCAGCCTCCCGTGGGGCTGGCAGGAGGGATGGGTATTGTGCGGGTTTGGTCCCAGCCCCCACCCCGGGTCGCCCCGCTCGGCGCAGCCCAAAGTCCCCGGCAGTTGTATTTGATCATGCCATTTTGCACAATCTGTAAGGAAAGCACAAAAGAGGGGACGAGCCGAGCGCGTCCGGGCTCCTCTGCCAGGAGAATATAGGCTAAAAATAGAAATACTATTTTTCACATAAATGGCTTCGACTTCTCCCGGCATTTAAAACAGCACAAAACAACACGGCTCCCCCCCCACACACACCCCAACACGAAAGAAGAGGAGAGGAAAAAAAAAAAAAAGAAACAAAAACACACCCTTCCATCCATCCATCCACCCATCCATCCCCTACAGCACCGGCTCCATAGGCAACGCACTACCTGAATTTCAGAGGCGATGATTAGGTTCGGGTTTAAGGCCGGTGTAACACCAACGGAGATGAAAAGGCATCATCGGCCGCCTGATCCGCCAGGCACATGCGGTACAATGACACCGCGGCCGTCAGCAGAGCCCATCCTCGCCCGACTGCAAGGCAGCGTTCAATGGCAACGCCGTGAAGTGCCATCGCAGCTCCATCCGTCCAGCAGATACAGAGCTAGCTCCCCACGCGCGCGCGGGCAGACATCTCCCGCAAGAAAATCAACGCGGCCGGCTAATTTTCTCCTACGGCTCGCGATCCGCCGCCCCGAACAAAAGAAAATCGCGAGGCGCACGAGAAGCCAGACAAAACCCCACGAGCAGGCTCTCCCCGGTCACTTACCATTTTCAAGCCATTCCACTCCATCTGTGATCACAAAGATGGACCCTTACAGCCCCTCACAGAGTCAAAAGCAAAAAGAGCGTTATGTAAAAGCTGACATTCCTTCTTACAGCGCTGCTGCCCAACGATGCAACAAAATCGACATATACTAGGCGCTGCAACACATACAAGCCTCCTCCTCTTTTTATGAGGTCATGACAGGAAACTCTTTGAAATACAATATGCAGCATTTACTGAAGCTCATATAAATCACCCTCTTTTAAAATTACCATACCTATTGCGCAGTCCACCAAAAGAAAATTACCAATCTCGAGGCTTCCCCCCCCCCCCCCCCCCCCCCCCCCCCCCCCCCCCCCACCCCCCCCCACCCCCCCC
>WTSP01026838.1:43877-62452 GCA_025331215.1 Actenoides lindsayi | reverse complement strand
AGCAACTGATGGCTCATGGTGAGCTTCTCATCCACCAGCACTCCCAAGTCCTTTTCTTCAGGGCTGCTCTCAAGCCAGTCACTGCCCAGCCTGTACTGGTGCTTGGGATTGCTCGGTCCCCGATGGAGGAATTTCCTCCCGCAGCCTGCGTGCAGGCACGTGGCAAACCCCTCCTCTTTGGTCCTTTGCCATTGTGGGGCAGATCTGCTTTGCCCCATTGTTATGAGATGGACGAGAGTGTGGCCTGATGGGCCCTGTGTTGGCATCATCCTCTGTGGGACCACGGGGAGCTCAAGTAACCAGTGCCCTTGAAGGAGTGTGACTAAGTGACAGGGAATGTTGTACCCCAAGAGTTCCCATCTGAGGCTTCCAGCTCCGGGTGCTCTTTTAATCTGCTTGGGTGCGATGAAGAACAGAGTTTGGTCTGTGACCGTGAGCAAGTCGGGTCCTTGGAGAGGAGAAAACCTGACCGTGTTTGGTGGTGGGCAGCATCTTTGGGGGTGTCACGGTGCGAGTGGAGCAACCCCCTGCTAACGGGGACTTCTCCAGGAGCCTTTGTCCAAGCTTTGGGTTTTTAGCCTGGTGGGCTTTGATGCCAAAGTTTAGCTCCTTAGATCTCCGGGAGGGAAGAGCAGGTTGGAGTTGAAGCTGGAGCTTGGGGATGGGTACAATGAGTTTGAAATTCATTGTCCTCTCCACCCGTTGGTCTCTGGGGAGGAGTTCATGGGTGCTCTCTGGAATGAAGCAAGTTAAAAATACTTGTTTCTCTTCTTCCCACTGTCCCGTGTTTTGAAGCATTTCCAGGCTGCGGTGGGATTTGCTTTGAAGTTTGTGGAATAAACTCCCAGCTGGAGTGGGAAGGTGAGGAGAGAGAGGGGAGGATCAGTCACGCCAAGTGGAAGTGGTTCATGAATGAAAATATTGTTTTGTTTGTAGAAGGAAGAGTTAATTTTGCGAGAACACCTTTGAGGCTTTGCTGATAAAGCAAGAGTAACCTTTGTTTTTCCTGTTTTTCGGTAGGTTTGGATGAAAGACCGGGATCAGGTTCCTGGGGAACAGGAGATCAAAACAGCTCCACGTTCGACCAAGGAAGGGTAAGGACAAAGCACAAACGCTGAGCTCCAACCAAAACAAACAGGGGCTTTTCCACGGCTTCTCTGCACACGGGTTTGTGCCCAGCTTGGGTCTAACCCTGGAACATTCTTGACCCATTTTGGACATTGGTTCTGTTAACCCTGCAGGGGAGACAGTTGAGAGAGGAGCCTCCCTGTCCCCATCTCCCCAGGCTTTGCTGCCTTGAGGTCCTCCTGGACAAAGCTTCTCCTCAAGAAACCTTCCCCAGGCCCACACCCCACGTGGGGTCCGGGGGGCTGCTCGGGCCTTTCCCCTCCCCGTGCTTGGCTTTGGCGTGGGGAGAGGGGAGCTCCTGGCTGTGAAGGGGGGGAGGTCCCCAGATGGGGTTGAGGGATCTCACCAGATGGGCAGTGCCTTTGACAAAGCTTGTTGGGTGCCCACCACACGTGGCTTTGAGAGCCTTAGGGGCCGACTGGGGCTTGCTCTGGGGGGAACCTGCCACATCAGCTGGCTGAGGTGTCCTCAGCGGGGACGGGGAGCATGGAAAGGGTGTCACTGGGAAGGAGTCGAGGCTGCGACAGCGTGCAACTGGGGCCTGAGGAGAGCAAAGACATTAACTTCAATGAAATGGTGTTGTTTTGACAGATGCTCATGTTTTAGTGGGTTCGTGCGATTCATTTTTGCAACGGCACCTTTCCCTTAGGTCAGTGACGGAGCAGGCTCCGTGCTGCCGTTTCTCATTTTTATAGGCCTTCTCTCCCTGGCTCAGGCAGGTGGTGGGTGCCGAGCTGCTGGGCAAAGGCAGAAACTACTGGAGAGCTGCCAGCATGGGACAACCCAGCCCCGTGTCCCTGCTTTGGTGCCCTGTCCCCTCCCGGTGCCGCGGCCTCGCGGCCGCCCTGCCCTGCTCTCCCTCGCCGTGAGGACAAGATCATTTCTCTGCCCTTTTAACAAGGAGCCTGTTGCCTTTGACCCTTCCTACGGAGAGGCTGAGCTCCCAACCACCTCGAGTTAAAACGTGGCTTGGATTTGGCTCAGCATCTCCGCGTGCCTGGCAGTAACTCTCCCGTGTTGCTTCAGCAGAGCTACGGCGAAGGCCCCCACTATGGCGAGCACAGGGACCTGCCGTCTCACAACAGCATATCTTCATCACCATTCCTGGGAGCTGGACTAGTGGGTGAGTGGCTTTCTGCTGCCCAGTGGGTGCCTGGTCAAAGCTGGGGAGATCTTACACAGAGTGGGAGGCGGTGGTGGGAGCGTTGGCAGTGGGCAGCGTTGCTGTTCCCCGTGTCAGCTCCAGAAGGTGTTCTCAGAGCCCTGGGTAAAGGAGCTGCTGTCCAGAGCATCTCATCAGGGCCTGGGGAATAAATCTCCTGAAGAGCGATTGAAGGAGCTGGGACTGTTTAGACTGAGGAAGAGGAGGCTGAGGGGAGACCTCCTCACTCTCTACAGCTACCTGAAAGGACACTGTAGAGAGGCTGGTGCTGGGCTCTTCTCTCAGGTGATTAGGGACAGAACCAGAGGGAATGGCCTCAAGCTGAAACAAGGTAGGGTTAGACTGGACACCAGGAAAAAGTTCTTCACAGAAAGAGTGGTGAGAGATTGGAATGGGCTGCCCAGGGAGGGGGGTGAGAGATTGGAATGGGCTACCCAGGGAGGGGGTTGAGTCCCCATCCCTGGATGTGTTTAAGCATCGCTGAGATGTGGTGTTGGGGGACATGGTCTCGGGGTGAACTTGTAGAGTAGGGCTAATGGTTGGACATGATGATCCCAAGGGTCTTTTCCAACCTCAATGATTCTGTGATTCTGTAAAATTTTGATAAATTCTTAATTATGTTAATATTTTAGAATTAAGTTAATGAAAACAAATAAAAGATACAATTAATTCCTAATTTGAGGATAATGCAATATGCCTCTACAAAGGAAGTGCTGATATATAGATGAAAACATTAATTCTAATTACTTATCTTCAGTTCTTGTTGAAGGAAATTACTGTAGCACTGGGCTAACCTTGTGTTAGTGGTTCATAAAAACAAAAAATACTTTCAGAAGTGGAACTCATCTTGGATTATTCTTCCATTTTTGCTTGTGAATAAAGCTATTAACACCATGCCTGCTGGCTGTGGAGGCTTTCAGAATGCATTAAGGAAGAAATAAATCTCTGCTCTGGAGGAGTCTGGGTTTCTTAGTCTCAGGAAATTTAATTTGTCAGCTTGTTTACAAAATCATCCCTGTACAATTGCTGTGTGAGGTGAAGTTGTGCGGAGGTGGTGTAACGAAAAACACCTTCTTTCCTTTCCTTGGCATGGTTGTGCCCTACTGCTCGTTATTAAATTCCAAGAGGAACTGGATTTTCACTGCCTCTCAAACTTAAAATTTGCATGTTTAATTCAGGGAATATTATTTGAGGTGAGAACAGGCCTTGGACATTCCAGTACAAGTCCTGCTGCTTCTTTGATTATAAAAACAGATTTCCCCAGCTTAGCTTATGCAAAGCTTACCTATATTATTTTTCTTTGGCTGCTTGTAATTTCCCAGTCAGCTGTTAGACAAGGGAACAGTGAGGATCATTCATTTCTTCAAAAGCAGCTTAGCTGAACCAGTACTACATGTCTTGCATCATTTTGTTTTTAAACTGGGAAATGTTGGAGGCTATAAAAGGCCCTTTTCGTTCAGACTGTTCTCCACAAGATTCCTGTCACATTTAATGCAGTCGTGCACTTCTGCTTGCTTGCAAAGTGGGCATTTCCGAACCTTAGGGAAATGACCAGCAATGTGGTTCTGCTTGTTAAGGCCAAAATCAGAGCCATAAAGCTGAAAATTAGTTCATCTAAAAAGAACCAGTAATTTCCTTGTGCAGGGAGAGCTCTGAAGTGCATACAAGTTTATTTTATTTCATTTTTTTCCTGGAGTTTCTCTTGGGAGGTGTTTCCTGTTAATGTGAATTGGCAGTTTGTCACTTCTAAGTTCAGGTTGTATGAGCTTTCAGTTGTTCCTCAGATGTTCAATATATGGCACCTCCTCTGTGCTTCCCAGAAAGAGAAGCCTGGACCTTGTGCAGCGTAGGTGACGCTGGTGGAACGTGTGTGTACTGGGTGCTATCAAAACTCGCTTCAAACCCAGTGCTGGAAATGGGGTTGGGGGGGGGGGCTGTGTGCTGCAGGTACCTCATTCCTGAGTGCTTAGGAGTGGGATGGGAAGAAACATCTTTTTCTTAAGCAGCAAAATGCAAAGGGAAGTGCTTTTCTATTTCTGCAGACCAGCAGTGGGTTACTTGGTTTAAAGTTCCTTAAAACAGAAAACTGAGACTGTTCTTTTCTGCATAAATCATTATATTCTGGTCTTTGCTTATAGTCAAATTAGTAACTTTCCATCTTGAGTTGGAGCTGTCTCCCGTGATCTCTTGGAACTGCTGATTCAAATTCTATTGTAGTGTAGACTCATGATTTTGCTTTGTGCTGAGACTTTTAAGTAACCAGCCTCGAGCTATGCAGGATCTGTGAGACTGAAGTTTTTCCTGTTTCATGCTTTCTTGGTATAGCCAGTACTTCTTATCTTAGGAGCTTTAAACTAAAGAAAAAAAAAAAGACCAAAAAAAAACCAAACCCAAAACCCAAGGGGGGGAAAAAAGCCCAAACCACTTTTCTTTTCTTGTTTCTTATAGGTTTATGGGTGTCTGTGTGCATCAAGGACAGCTGCACGCACTTACTGAGGTAAGACTCTTTCATGATCTACGTTCTCGATATGAAACAGTTCTCAGGCCCGATTCTGCAACTGCTGTTCACCCTCAGTGCTGCTTTCTTTTATGGTACCTAGTGAGTTAAACTCTTGCTGCTTGCTATGCAGTGGGAAGACTGCAAAATCAGGCCTCAGAACTGTGTTTTGCTTATATAGCCCTTGTGTGTCTTTTCTCCTCAGAAGCACTTATTAGGATGAAAAAGAAAAATCCCAGTAAGAACATAAAATGTTATTTGTCATATTTTAAGTGAGATATGTGGGTTACCACATATCTCTAGCTGCTCCTAAACATTACTGGTTTCAGTGACAGTGCATCGTGTTTAAGTCTTATTTAGACTCCAGTTGGGTGATCATTTCACAGGTGAATCAGGGATGGTTCAGCTGAGCACTCAGTCCCCTACCAGCTTCATATTTGGAATAACTTCAAGATTACAATTTAATTTGGGTCCCATAAAAAGGAATTATTCCATTGCCCATATACCCTGGCCAGGATCTAGTATCAAATGAGAAACTGAAGTTTCCTTTCATGTGAGTTTTCCTACCCAGTTTCACTTGGTTTATGTTTAATTTTACTGTAAACTGCTCAGGAAAAACAAGAAGGGAGTTGTCTTTTTGTTAGGAATAGCATTGCCTGTTTTGAGTCAAAATCAATAAAATATTTTTCCTGCTGTTTTTATTTGGGTACAGATGGAGGGGAAACTCACCTCTTAGAAAGTTTATGTTTCTTATTCATTTCTATTTTGTAGGAACTGCTCAATTAAAAGATTAACCTTTTCCCATCCCCCAAAGACAAGCGTGTTATTAGTTAGCAATTAAAACAGGCCCCTGGTATGCTTCCCAAGACCTGTGATAAGATGAGAAGGCTGGATAGCTTGTGTCAGTTATCAGGGTACACTTCCTGTGCCTTCCACATGCAGCTCTGAGGTGATGCACGTATGTGAGCAGTGAACTTCTTGACCTTCTGGGGTGACAATTATGCAATTCTGATTCTAGCTACTATCAGAGTGATGCACACTAGTTCACAGCGGCCACATTTCTAATGTAAGAGCAAAGATAAAGACACTTTCAGAAACTTCAAGATACAGGACTTGTGAGGAGTCCTTTGATATGAGAAGGACAGTTTGATGTTTTCCTTCCTCACCCCCCTGCCTCTGGTGCTCAGTAGAGGAAGCATTTCTACCATTTGGCATTGGATGGTTGCTCAGGTTCTTCAGGGAGGTTTCAGGCCTCCAGACTCCATAAATGTGTCCTAGAAGAGATGGATCTTCATAACACTTTGTTGTACTAAATCTTGGAGGATCTTCCTCGGTGTGGTTTTGATTTTTTGGTGGGTTTTTCTGTTTGTTTGGTTGGTTTTTCCCCATTCATCCCAGATGCTTGCCATTTAAACAGCCCCCTCCACCCAGAAAGCCAAGAAAATGAAACCAGCACGGATACTTCCTCATGGAGAGCAAACTTTGTAGCTGCCTGGTTTGTTCAGCTGTTTTTCAGTTCTTGGCAAGCAAATAAATCCAAGAAACACTTCAAAGAAGAACTTTTTATAGCTATCATTCAGAATAGCAGAAGAGACTCCTGAAATATATTGGGACCAAAGAGGAAAAGTTTTAGACTGAAGAAGGTTGCTGCAAAATTGAGAAAGAGAATAGCTTTAGTGATGTATTATGAAAGTACAGGTAGGGATCTTGGCTTTTCTTCTGTGGAACCAAGGTGGACATTTAATGCCTTCAACAGGAAAAAACATGACTGAAGGCCATCATAAATGGATTGTTCTTTGGTTCTATGGAACTTTTAAGAGCTGTGTTCCAAGTGGTGGAATTAGTTGTGTTTTCTGGCACCAGTAGCAATATTTTCAGCTTGATGGGTGTGTGGAGTAACAGTTGCATTCTGCAGACTTGTGGAGGTTAGAGAAGGGGGCTGAAGTGGCTAGCTGGAGGAGTTATTGGTAACACGGATATGGTGAATCACCCGTTCAAATATAGCCCAGGAGGAAAACAAATCAGCCACTGTCTCATGGGTTTTTTCAGCTTGCGGTCCAAAGCAGTGGTGTCCTAGCTTCCAGGGCTCGACAGGGTTGATGTTAGCCTGACACTTCTAGCACTCGCACAACTTCTGCCAAGGTTTCACTTCTTTGGAGATAAAACTGTTGATTCAGGGGCCCGTTGCTCAAAAAGTGCCTGTGCCACTTCAAGGAGAACCCTCTCCTGCACTAACCTTTGCTGGACCTGTTCTGTAAGGAGCTTAACTATCCCTTCTTGTGGTTTGAGAGTACAGTTGCTGATAGGCCCAAGTAAAAGGGATAGAGCATCAGATAGAGCACTAGAGCTTCTTTTATGTGGGGGGGGCTCAATGGGAAATCTTGTTTATTTGTGTGTATATGTTTCCACCACAGAAGCTGGGAACCTGCAGCAAATGTTTCGGGAATGAGTTTGACAACTCGTGCCTAATAGCCTCCTGTGCTATTAACATGTGAGGCAGCAACCATCAATGGTGTTAGGGGAGCCTTGAGGGGTTCCTAGGCCTGTGAAGGGGCTGGCTTAGTGATATACAGCACTTTGTTACTGAAAGGCAGCACCTGAAGTGTTACATCTTCCTTTTCTTGCGTGTTTAAACACTCAGGAGGCTAAACAGTGGATCATGAGAGCAGGCTTTTTGCTTGAGGAAGGTGTTGATCATATGTAGGCCTTGGGTTTTCCCCTTTAGGCAGCATTTTACATTGTTTTAATTGTCCTCAAGTGGCTGCTGTTTTTAGAACTGTTGGGCAAGGAGCAGTTTCTGTTTTGATTGTGTGTTTCGTTGTTTGGTTTTGGTGTGTTTTTTTTTATAAGAATGGAATTGTTTAATTGCACTGGGACTTTGACCTTGTTCTGAATCCACAATCTTATCAGTTTTGAAAATCTGATAATTGTTTTTTACCTTCTACTCGAGCCAGAAGTTATGACATATACCTCTTCTGAAGTAGTTCACTGTCTATCCTTAGAGTCCCAGAAGGGTTTAGGCTGGCAGGGGCCCCTATCTGTGCAAACACAAACTTAAGAAACACTTAATGGAAGTGATGCTTTAATAGGTGTACCACTCAGATGAGCTGGCAGATGTTAGACTGTCTTACTGTGAGCTGATGGGCACGGATTTGCTGCGCTCATTTTCTGTAAACCCAGGAACTGGGTATTCCTTTCTCAGTATTCAGCTCTAATCTGTAGCTAGTGGTTTGTTTCTGTAGCTGCAAGAATCTGCAGGGCTTCCTGCTGTACTCGCATGCCTCTCCAACCTCATTTCAGACCCTCCTCCAACCCTCTCTCTGTTTTCCAGCCACCTTCCTAATCTGACAACTCTCTCTTCGCTTCCATTTCTTAATTTCCTGGCACACAGCACCCTCGGACTCGAAAAACCTGGCAGAGTAGCAGAGGCTCTGGTGTCAGTCAGCACGCGATGCTGCCGAGCGTTCAGAGGCCAGCCCTGAGCCACTGCCAGGAGGTTAGCAGGCAGCACTGCACTCCAGGGGACGTGGAGCTGGGAGGCACTTAGTGTAGGGCAGCTGCAGCTTCACAGCAGCACTGCCTGATCCTGTCCCGTGCACGGTTACCGTGGGATGGAGGCAGGAGCAAGCACCCGGTGTAGGTGGGAGGCAAACCAGTGTATTTGTGTGTTGCAGGTCTCTGCTGTGCCCCCGGGGCAGGTAACATCCTGGACAGTCTGGCGTATAAAAGCCACTTACACCTTTCTGCAAATCTGAAATGATTTGTTGAACTCTGTTAAGCTCATTTATCTGAATATCTGAGAGAGAGGTCAGGCTAAAACTGTGTTATAATTAGATGTATATATATATGCACAGGATGAGTCACACAGCTTGGTAATTCTTTCTTGAAGGAAATGAACACCCTGACAGTGTGTGTAGAAGACGAGGAAGGGAGAGCTGGTGTGTATGGGCTGGGATATCTTGACATGGCAGTGCTTCACAAACAGCAGCTGATTGTTACAACAGGAGTTTCACGGCTGTTAGCTCGTACTGGATGAGGGTAAAAATGAAGTGCACAAATGCTCTGCTGCCACAGTCTGAAGCTATAGCTTTACCTGCCCAGTGCAGGGTCTGTCACACGTTGGCACATGAGCTGGGATGGACGGACAGTATTGTTGGAGCCCCCAGCTGCATCTGCTGGCTGCCTGACATGCCTCTCCTGCAGCCTTTCCTCCTTCTTACTGGTGTCCCACCTAGTGCTCCTGATTCCATCCCACGTGTCTGGTGTGGTATTAGGTGTTTGGTGGCTCTGACAGTGTATGTGGGCAGCCTTGGCTTTAAGGTGATGGATACGTGGCACTGGAAGAAGGGTGAGGGAACTGTGAGGGGCAGGCCAGCCTTTCTGTGCACCCCACTCCCCCAGTGCATCCCAGTCAGTCAGTTCTCTGCCTTACCTACTGCACCTTGCAGGTGCTTTGGGCAGGGCGACAGGAAAGTGCCTTAAAATCTCAACTGTTTCCTGGGTGCTCAGTGGTGCTGTCTGCTGTAATGTGTGCTGGCAATGTACAGTCTGGGCAGCAGAGTTTAATGAAGGGGTGTGTGGCAAAAAGAGCTGCAAGAAAAATCTTGACTGCTGCTTTAACTTTAAGAGAATCCACACAATACTTTGAACTTGTGCACATTTTCAGTTGAGTAATTTTTATTTTATTGCTGTGTCATAAACCCCGTGAAAAAAAATGCCTACAGGCATCCTTCCAGACATGTTATTTTTTATCTTGGCCATGAGAATGGGTATTGGACAATTTTGACATGTTGCACCACATAGCTTACTAAATTTGACACTGCTGTTTTTACTGTGGACTGCAATTCATTGCTTTGAGACAAGAATCTTGTTACGTAGCAGTTTGGAAAATACTTTGTTGTTGTTGTTCTTTGCACAGTCTGTCCCTTTTGTACTCCTAAAGCTTATCTGTGGCTTTTGAAGAAAGAAATTTTTTTTCCAGTAAGTTCCTCGGTGATAACTGAAAACTTTCCATCTCCACTTTTCCTCCCAAAAGCAGTAATTTAAGTAAGCTATAAGTGCAATTAATGGAGTTTCAGGCCTTTGGAGACCTTCCTTTTTTATTGTTTGGTTTTTTTACCTTTGTGAGACAGCACTGACTGCGAAGCAAACCCACTAACAGCTCAAAATTCTCAGGTTTGTACATTTGTGCTGAATTATCCTTTCACAAGGAGCAGAAGTAAGCTCTTCAAGTGAGAATGTCCTACTATCAGCTTTCACAAGCAGAATCTATCTTTCAAAAAGATTTAATTTTCCTTCTTTCTTTTTTTCTCCTCTCAGTTCTTAGGCACCTTTCCATGGAGGGCCTTTGACCCTGGAATACCAGTCGGGCATCACTTAGGTGTCCTCACGTAAACCTTTATGCTCCAGCAGGAGTGGCAGGCATGCTTGGCCTTCCAGATGGCAACTGCCTACTGCTGAGGGTTTTTAAAGCCCTGGAAAACCCTTTCAAAAGCCCCTGCTCCTTTCTGTCCCCATCTCCTCTAACACTTGCTAATCCCTGCTGTTATTCCACCAGTGTGATTCATACTGTTTGAATGACTTTGCAGTGCTACCTGAGTAAAAGCAAATATTTAACTCGGCTCACCTGTCAGCCCCAGAGAACTTTGTGTCTTTAGAACTGTAGTTCCAGTTATCAGTCATTCTGCAAATGCTCCATATGGCAAAGGAATTATTCCCAGTTTCAGTATTAGCTGCTTACTAGCTCAGGTTTAGTTCAGGGGTATGATGGTTCTGGTGGTTGTCCCTCAAAACCCGGAACAGCTGAAGTGTGAAGTTGATTAGCATGAGCGTGGAGACAACTGAAGGAAGCATGAGAGTGGTGTTGAAGGTGGCACCACGTAGAATAAAGAAATGAAGGGACTTTTAACTTCATCCTGTTAGAAAATGTTGCTCATCTGCTTGATGCTGCGGTCCAATTTCTAGCAAAATGAACCCCAACAATTTAGACAGTTATTAGGGAAGCTCTTTACTTCATGTAAGATTAAAGGTTTAGGTATTACCTGATGTGCATTATCAAGCCATGCTGATTAGAGGCTTCCAGATCAGTTTGTGTTCCTTAATGTCTTGTGCTTTTCATTAGCAACCCTCACTTGATGAAATCTTCCTTAGGTGCTTTCTGTAGCCTTTGTGACTGTCAGATGGCAAAACCCTTAGAGGAGGAGCATAAACACAGAAAGGTGGGCAAATCCTAGAGGTGTTCTGGTCCTTTGTCTCCGCTCAGAGTTGGTTCTTCATTCTGGTCCATTTTGGTCTAATTTGCATCCATGAAGCATTTGCCTTGGGTGTGTTAGAGGTCTCAGGCAGTACCTCAAGTTATTTACTTCATGGCCTTGTGGAACTGGCTACTGCTGTGCATTTCTGAAGGAATGGAGCAAGCAATTGTGCAAACTTTCTTTTGGGTGCTTTGGGTGACAGCTCTGAGAACGTAGCTGTCGATTCTAAATGTCTTTGTTTTAGGGGAGTGAGTCTTGAGAAAAAATGGTGTAAAAAAGATGGAATTTACTCTGGAGCAACTTAAAAAAAGATTAGCAATCTATGATGACAAAAGACACCTTTCAGATGACTTTCATCACCTAACAGCTGGCATTTTTAAGTGCTTCCTGGCTCTGGGATGCTGCAGGAGGACCGCTGTTTAAACCTTGTGAGAACTCTAAGTGTGTGTAAAATTTTGCTGATTAAATTGATCTTCACGATCTCTCAGCCAATGGATAGCATGACCTGTGTATTAATACTACAGTAAATCTCTACATACATGCTTTATTCCTTTTGTCCTTCATTTGGGTATTGTAGCCTTCGTTAGAGCTTCATTTGATGTACTTCCCTGGGAACAGGAAGCAGAGGAGTTTGTTCAGTGCTGGAAAGTGCAGTGTGTAGATGCAATCTGGGCCTTGGCAGATGCAAAGCTGAAGCACCAGAAGTGTAAATTTAGCCTTACTGAAAGTACATCAGAAGTGTCAGGTCCTCTGTTAAACTGTGGTTAGTTTGTGAGCTTCTGAACCCTCCTGCGATGGTCTTGGCTTTTAGAACTGAGCATATTTAATCCCAGGAAGGTGTGCTTGGGTGGCAAGAATGGTGATGTGGTATAAAACTAGAGCACCTATCATTACTACCTGTGGGGCTGGAAGCCCAGCCAGCACATATCTGTGTGTTTTCCTCTGTTAATTTTGTTGCTTGGGTTCATTAGGACTCCTGGAAGGGAACAGCTAAAGAGTCAGGCCTTGCATATGCTTGCTTTGGGGGCAGGATAAAACCACTCATCTGGAGCCCAGGGGTTTGAGCTCTACTGAAGATGGTAATGGTAACCTTTCTGTTGTACTCCTTAATGACCGAGAAGGTCACTGTAGGACTTGCAGAGAAGAATGAGGGTTTTGGCAGCACAAGTAGGGTTTAAAACTGAGCAGGAAATAACTCGGGTGTTAGGAAGACTGGGCTAGTCCGTAATATAAAAGGTGAGAGATGGTTCTGTTTCATTGCAAGTGTGTTTTCCAGCACTGATACAGAATGACTGCATCACATAAAATGTCTGTTAGAACTGTTCTCTATTTGCATGGTGCTTCATGGTTTTGTTCTTGACAAAAAGCACTTGCCACAGAAAAATTGTTGCAAGCTGATAGAGGCTTTGAAATATCTAGCTAATTCTATCATCTTTTTAAAAATACCTAGAACTGTGAAGTCTTTTACTTTTTACTTTGGGAACTAGAGTTAAGGTGAACCTACAAGATGCAAAAATCTCTGTTAGTTTGTCCCTGCTTACTGGCACGTGTGAATATAGGCTCTGTCTTTTTAGGTTAAAAAAACCCAAACCCGATTGAACACGTACAGAAAGACGAGTCTGTTGCCTGCAGTTTTTACTTCATTGTGCATGATCACCAGGGCTAAGTTGGGAAGAACTGAAAGTATCACCTTTGCTGTCGCATACAGCAGTTATTGTGCTGAAAGGAAACGGGCAGAGCTAACGGGGACTCTAACTTTTTGGCTCTAAGAAAACTTGTGTTCATGTCCCAAGATGAATGTGCTTATAACATGGCAAACCAAGTCTCTAGCAAGATCTTTGTGAAATCTTAAAGATTCTGAATCTCAAGTGATATGCCTCGGGATGTGCTTCAGATTTCTTCTATCGAAGTATCATTTTCTTTGCTTAAATTATTGTGACATTAAAAGGAGATTTATATCCATGTTTCAGTATTAGGTACTTGTATGTGTGTATGTATCTGAAAGAATCTATTGGCTTTGTCCAGGACCACATGTAGATCTTGTGCTTTTTCTTGTTCCTGCACAGCTTGCAAAATGATTCCTAATGATCTTTGACCACTCTGAAATGCAGTTATCATATTTTTAATAAGCTTTTTTTCAGTTCAGACACTTCCCTTCATCTCTTGATTGTTCATAATAGAATTTTAAAAATACTTGTCAACACTTGAGCCATATTTGGTCTTGGTTTTGCACTCTTCACAGCATATGGACTGTCAGCTTCAGTTTTGCTGTAACAGTTCCCTCGGGTTCTCAGCTTGATTTATAAATAGGGGCTGAATGCACCCTCAGCAAATGTAGACTGAGGCTTGAAGATCAGCTCTACCTCATCCTTTCTCTGTGCTGTACAAGGCATCATATTGTTTCATCTTCAAAGCAGTGTCCTTTTTCCCATGGATTCATTCTCTTCCAAGGAGTACACCATGTCTCTCTTCGACTTGAGAGATCTGCATATGAAAGGCCAGCAGATCGAGGGAGGGGATTCTCCCCCTCTGCTCCACTCTGGTGAGACCTCACCTGGAGTCCAGTTCTGGAGCCTCTGTTACAGGAGGGATATGGATGTGCTGGAACGTGTCCAGAGAAGGGCCAGGAGGATGATCAGAGTGCTGGAGCACCTCTGCTATGGGGACAGACTGAGAGAGTTGGGGTTGTTCAGGCTGGAGAAGAGAAGGCTCCGGGGAGACCTTCTTGTGGCCTTCCAGTATCTGAAGGGGCTACAAGAAAGCTGGGGAGGGACTTGTTAGGCTGTGGGGCAGTGATAGGACTGGAGGGAATGGATCAAAACTAGAGGTGGGTAGATTCAGATGAGACGTTAGGAAGAATTTCTTCCCCATGAGGGTGGTGAGACCCTGGAACAGGTTGCCCAGAGAGGTGGTGGAAGCCTCGTCCCTGGAAATTTTTAAGCCCAGGCTGGATGGGGCTCTAAGCAGCTTGCTCTAGTGGGAGGTGTCCCTGCCCATGGCAGGGGGGTTGGAACTCAATGATCTTTAAGGTCCCTTCCAACTCTGACAATTCTATGATTCTATTTCTGTCCAACACTACACTGTCCCCTGACAGCCTAAACCAAAATACCTCTACCAGATTCTGTTTTCTGAACAGGAGACACATTTCAAAGTGTTTCCTAGAAGTCTCCAGAACTTCAAAGACAGCATTGAAGTTATTTTAGCTGGTTTATCCTGTGCCCAGCATTTAAATATATGTTCACCTCTTTGTTTTTACTCAGATTTTGTCTTTTCCTTATAATTTATTCAAGCATTTAATATTGTGACAAACATAAATGCAAGATGTGCACCCGTGGTGTCTGGGGGCACCACACCATGAGGGCAGCTGAAGGTTTCTACAACCACAGCACACCCAGTTCCAGAGTCCCAGACCAGTGACATCACTGGGTTGTTTTTTTTTTCTTAATCCTCCTCCCTTCCTCTGTAGGACTGGAACACTTGGACAAAAAAACCCAACACCAAAACACAAAACCAAGCACAGAGGAAGGTCCAAAGAGCAAAATGACCAAGGGAACCACAGAAAGCTGGGATTTTCTACAGCTCATCAGATCTGGAGCCAAGCAGGACCGTGGACATGACACCGCAGAGAAACCTGTGACAAAAGGAGTGTGTGTGTGTGCATAGATTTGGGTATAAATGTGTTTATTACGCAGAGCGGTGGGGCTGCAGATGGCCAGAGCCTGAAAAACCTGAAGTGGTTTTTTGGGGTCTGGGTTGTTGAGCTTTTTTGTGTTCGTTTCTCTCTTTGCCTTCTTGGCTTCAGCCAAGTTACTTTTGCCTTTCTACAGGCCAGTTTTCTTCTCTCCTGAGAAGCACTTTGAAAACACTCATCTAAAAAGAGTGATTTCTGTCAAATGAATAAGCACAAAGCCTTCCCAAAGCACTCCCAAGGACTCCTACTTGGAGACTTTTCTGTGCCCCTCGATTCCTGCCCTACTCTTTCAGCTACACAATGCTTACAAACCACAGAGGACCAAGTTGGAAGGGAGGATCATCTGGTCCAAGCTTTGTACCAAGAGCTTGCTTCAAGAAATAGCTTGCTTCTCTTTAAAAACTCATTTTAAAATTATTATTAAATAATAAAACTATATTATGAAATAAATTCCTCTTGTGTAGGAGGATGTTCTCACCACTTCACTGTTTTGAGTCCACACTCTTCAGAAGCTGCCACAAGAATTTGGTTAACAGATTCCAGAGCTGCTGCTTGAGCTGGTGCAAGCATTTTGTGCATCATTTACTACTCTTCCTCTTTACACTCTTAATATTATTCATTTATTCAAAGATAAGCCTGTTTCTGTTCCTACTGGGGTCAAGTGCTGAGGCAGAAGTTGAATAAGGTCAAACAAAAGCTGCATATGTTTACTGTTGCTTAAAAATGAACTGTACATTGAAGCTTCTGACTTGAGCTGAAAGATTGGAATGTTTTGAATATTTCTTTTGAACTTCAGAGGCCCTGGCTCGTCTGGCTTTCCAAAGAGAATCCCTCCTCCGAGACGCTGCAGGAAGAGAGAGAAGAACCTCTGCTTGCCAGGGCTGAACTCTAAAAGGTGCTGCAACTCATCCCCTTGGTCACACCCAGGCACATTCCCACCGACAAAAAACGCAAGTCATGAGTCGGAGACCTTGACATTCTCAGAGCTGCCACCAATTGATAGCACTCGGTGTGCAGGGGGCACAGTTTCAGGAGGTATATGCATACAAATGAGGAATTATGCACTGAATTATTTAGACCAGAAACATAAAATGAACACAGATCGTGCAGCAAAACTTGAGGAACGCAATTCTGGAGGTAAATTTTACTATTAAGCGAGGAAAAATTGTCAGAGTTAGGGTTTTTTTTGTTTCCACTGCTTTTAGAAGGCGAAAATTCCATTCCCAAACTAAGCAGCTATCCTGTGTGCCACGGGGGAAGTTCTCTTACTTCTTCTGCAACTGGGAAGAGCAGATAAAATCCCTGCAGGCCGCCTCTTTTCAGAGATGAAAAACTGAATAACGAGAGCAGGGCTGTCACCCTGCTGCTGCTGTGCCCAAGTCCACGTGGCCGTTCAGGTTACAGCAGTTTATTCCAAATGCAAAACATTTTACCCTATTTTTGTGTAGCCAGTTACCAAGGGAGGGGTGCGGATGGGAGGGTGATAGCCTCAAATATCAGGCTTTGCTCTTTTCTTCCACACCAATCTCAGCTGTTACAGCTCATAACAAAGCACATGAAAAAAACCCAAACCAAACAAAGAATGACCTACTAGACAAAGCTCAGCTTCTTACCAAGTGACAAGTAACAAACTCAAAGCATCACCCTAAACGTTAGTGCCGCCACTTCAAACGCCAAACAGCTCCACATAACCCTGTGTACTCAATCTTCTTCCTTCAGGCATCTTCCTCTCTTCCTTTTTCTTGCAGAAGCAGCACCTACAGCCGTTTGCATTCACTCTACAAAGGTTTCCAGCACCTCCAAGCTCCAACAGTCACGGGCGTGTTTTGAACCCCAGCTCTGTCAGACATACACTTAAAGGCACGGAAAACGATGAGATGGTGAATTAACTGCAGAGTCACTCAACGCACAGAGTCAACACCTAGCTGAGGGGTGTTTGGATGCTTATTTTGCATGTCTCTGGCAACTCCCAGCACCGTGTCCAAGAGAAGATGACGCACAACAGGCACCGACAAAGAATTTCACGTTTGCCTTTCTGACATCTCCCCCTGCTCTGTGGATCCAGCCGAGATCTAAAAGTGGCTACTAACCCAAGGATAAAATCAGATTTCCAAATGGACAAACTGAAGAGGAAAAGCCATTTTTCTGTGAATAAAGACATCACTCTGCACTTTCCACGAGGCCTAGGCTGCTAGAAATCCCCGCCGCGGTGCCTGCAGGTTTCACGTGGCGAGGAGCGGCTGAGCACTAGCTGGAGGCTGCGCTCCCGTTCCGCGCCGGGGGAGAGCACCCACAGCATCTCCTGCTTGGAACCGTGCCGTTGCCAGCGGCTCTCCTCGAAGAACATGGCACGAGGATGTTGCTCTTCAGGGATTAACGAAGGAACACGGGGCACACCTCCAGAGCTGCACAGTTGCTGGAGGTGTTTTAGGGTAGGCTGCTGCTCTCCCTGCCGCAGCGTTGCTTTCTGACATTCTACTATTTGCTTTCACACGGGACAGGCAAATTTCAAGAACGTGCAGCAGAGCCCGGGGACTTAAAACTGCCATTTGAAAAGCAGGAGTAGTTTGTGTCCCGAAATCAATACCAAATACGGATGCCCTCAGCAGGGAGCACGCGGCCACCAGTGCACACCAGCGGCACGGAGGAGGCCCAGGGCATCTGAAGGCATGGAAGGATAAAACACCAGCTCTTCAGCTGACAGCAGCCCGCAGCCTCTGGCCTGTCAGCATATTTCAGATACTCTGCACTTTGGGATTTCCTCACCTCTCTCCTCTGGGCATCCCAATTACTCACTGCCCTCAGATGTGAAAACTCAGTCATCCTGTTGGGATCAGCTCAGCTCCTGGCACTGCACAACGTGCAGGACGACACTGCGAACCAAACACTCTTTGGCTTGTCTAAGGAGATGTTTGCGCTGTATTAGCCAGACACAAACTTCAGTGATCTACCACAGACCAACGGGGAAAAACCCCATCATCTGTTAGGACCATGACGCATGGTTTATGGCGGTCCAGCAGCCTCCAGCCCTCTTTCTCATGCTGCTCTGTCCCATAAGATGAATTCTGGCGGGAAGGAGACCACCCGTTCCCACTGCAGCAGTGCTCTGAAGCTGCACTGGGCCTGGGAGGGGATGCCTGGAAGCCCTCACCCAGCAGCAGGTGACAGACGGTGTCAGCAACGTGCCTCTCCTCCGGGTACCCCGGCTCTGGACACCTTCCCACAGCTCCCTCCACGCTGCAGCAAAGCCTCACTTCTCTGAGAGCCCAGGGACCTTTGCTGTAGCTCTTGGAGCCCCACGCTCCCAGGATCTACTGCTCAAAGAACTGCAACTCAAGCTGCTGGTAACTGCATCTGGGTATGGGGAGGTTGGCACAGTGTTTGCTGCCATGACACCCAAGACTGCCCTTTTCTGCCAAGGACTGAAGCGAGTTGCACAGATGATCTGTACTTGGACTTGCTGCAACATCTTCCAGACCCTTCTCACTTCATTGTGCTTGAAATTACTACCAGGCAGGAGAGAGTTATTTGTTTAAATGCTGTTGAGGTCATTTATTTAACCATTAACCAGAGAAAGAGGAGAAATAAAACAAAACAAAGGAGTTTGTTTTATAGATGCTGGATTTTAAATCAAAAGAAGCTTAAACATCAGGCTCACGGTGATGAAATCCATCCCCTTGCTCCGTATGACCATCAGCCTCTCCCACGCACTGGGCAAAGACCTCAGCATGGCTCGGGCTGGCTGACAGCTACGAGAGTTGCCATGACTGCACCACACTCCTCTCCACGGGCAGCCCCTCTCTCTTCAAACCTCCGCGAGGTCTCAGAACATCCATTAAATGC
>WTSP01026838.1:32741-43777 GCA_025331215.1 Actenoides lindsayi | reverse complement strand
TGGAAGCCCCATCCTTGGAAGTGTTTAAGGCCAGGCTGGCTGGGGCTGTGAGCACCCTGCTCTAGTGGGAGGTGTCCGTGCCCATGGCAGGGGGGTTGGAACTGGGTGATCTTTAAGGTCCCTTCCAACCCTGACAATTCTATGATCCTAATACATCTGACGCTTCCCAGCCTGCAGAATTGGAGACCCACTGCTGTGCCTTGTCAAGAAGCATGGGTAGCTCTAGATGCAGCCATGCCCTAATGCAATATTAGCTGGAGAGCACTAGACCAACCAACTGTATTACTGTGAGGGAAGGAGTATCTTCCCTAACTATGTGTTTGCTTTATTTTAAAGGGTGCATGAAAAAAAAAAGGGGGGAAATCCCATTTCCAGTAATGATTCAGTCTACATTATCAACTCCAGGAAGACTGAATGAGGGTTAGAAAGATGTGAGCACCATCATGCTGTTTTAACAAATAAAGATGTCTCATCTATGTTGAAATAGTGCTGTAGGCACCTGTACTGAGCTGATTGGTTAGTCCAGTAGCTGAGGAGTTACAGACACTGGTACCCATCACTGTACCTTGTGTGTGAGATTTGAGTTGGGCTGGTTAAAGGTAGAAGTAAACCTGACTCATCTGTGTGCACCAGGGGATGCAGAATTAAATCTAAACGTGGTACATGTGATAAATAAGACTGTTCAGAGTAGGAGAGTTGAAAAAGCTTGTAGGAAAGGGAGAGTAGTTGTGGCATTTGGGCAATGTCACACTATTTAAACCTCACGCTGTAATTTCAAGGCTTCACGGATTATTTTGTAACAGAAAAGCAGTGTGCCTGAGACAGTGAAGTTATTTCAGTGAAGTTACAACAAAGTACATATTCTGTACTTTGTTTATATTATTGTCCTTGGGAACCAAATATTTTAGGGAATTAGTTAAAAGGAAAAAAGACTTCGATCCCAAACACAGCGTGAAGTGCTGCACATACCAAAAAAAGTCCATTTAAAATCCCCCAAGGAGGCCTGGCTTCCAATGCCAGGAGGCAGGAAATTCAGCTTTCTGTCTGAAATTCCATCTCCAGTTCATTCTCCTGCAGCCAGACCTCGTGCGTGTGGTGTGTTTGACCCCTCAGTTCTGTCTCCAGCCGAAATGACACCGGCCTCCCCAGGAGTTTCGGCGGGGTCTGTCTGATGTGCAGCTTTGCAATTCTGAGCGCTTAAATATCAAAAGTCAGGTTCTTGGAGAGCACGTGAAGGGCCTTATTTAAGTTATGTCCCTTTTTTTTTTCCCCTACATCTGATGGCTATTTACTTGTTCCCAAATGAAAGCCAACTGTCCTGTCTGATTGCCGAGATCAAAGAACTAGAGTTTCCAAAAACCACTGACCAGTAGAGGATTTTTATTAATAATAATAATAATAATATTATTATTATTATTTTTTAAACTTAGTTTTTGGGGAGGTTACACCAGGTTAGCCCCACGGAATGCAGGGGCCCCCGTGACAGTGTCACTTTGGTAGAAAGTTAAATGATGCTGTACCCGGTCACAGCTCATGCTGAGCACAGGAGGAAGCTTTAGTTACTGAGTTTTTGTGTCTTCCTCCGGCTGCATGTCTGCTACGATTGGACCCATTTCCCCAAAATGCATTTTTGGTCAAGAGAGTGACTTCTGTCCTATGCACGTGCGGAATTAGAACCAGTAAGAGAGGTTCTAGTGGCTCAAGTAAGAGAGGTTCACCTTTACAGAAAGGTGGCATTGGATTCTCAAAAGGCTGCAGTAAAAAGCTCAGCTGGGAGAAGCAGAAAGCTGGCACCAATCCTGGCTTTTGGAGGGTGCAAGCTGCCGTTACGGGCTCGCTCTTGTGGGAGGGGAGCGCTGGCAGATCAGTGAATGGGAAAACCCACCACGGTTTGGGGGTGACCAGGTAAATTACACACCCTGGGGACAAGACTGCAGAGAAAGTCTCCCCTTTTACCACGAGCAGCCAAGCAGCGAGCGTTGTGGAAGCTGAAGGCACAGGGAGACTGCGAGATGCGGTGTGTGGTGAGGTGGGGAGAGGAGGGTGGGTTCACACGGAGGTAGAAAGTACTGTAATCAGAGACACACAAGAAATCGTCTGAAGACAGAAGCTGAGACTTTGAAAATACAAGCCCAGCTTCAGGCCCACGGTCTCTCTTTGTGCATGCGGGTGCTGCAGCACAAGTGAGGAGCAACCAGTTATTTCAGAGAGAACTTCTGGGTGTGCAAGCTTTTGAATTCAGCTCCTTGGGGGTTTTTTAATGCCTTTGTATGAGCTTAAGAGGTCATGCTTAAACCTCCCTTCTGCCCCCCTCTTCTCTTCTCTTCTCTTCTCTTCTCTTCTCTTCTCTTCTCTTCTCTTCTCTTCTCTTCTCTTCTCTTCTCTTCTCAATATTTAAAATATCCAGGTTATATGTTGGGTTTAATTGTTATTTTTCTTCTTGTAGAAGGAATCCTCTTGTAGGAGGATGATCGACTTGTTTCATCATTTCAGAGCTTGTAGTAGTGCACAAGGAACCTTTTTTATATCTTATTTTAATTTGGATGCATCTAAATACCTTTTGCTCTGAGGGAGGCGTGCTGAATATCTTGCTGGTGGTAACCTCTTCCTCCTCCTTAGAATGTCTCAAGGCTAGGAGAAAGTAAGATAAGAAGCAGAGAGATGTTGAACTGCAAACAGCAAGCTCCACTGTCTCATTCCTTCTCTCCCTTCCCCGCGTGTGTGTGGTGCACAAATGCAGATGGGGGGGTGTTGTGTGGGGTTTTGGGGGAGGCATTTTTAGTCTCAGGCTTTTGACACACGTTGTAAACCTACTGGAGCGTTGGCCAGTGTCTCAAACAAAAAAAAAAGGAAAACATTCTTTAACTGCAACCCCTGCAACTTTTCATTGCTTCTTTCTGATGCTACCCTAGACATATTCCTAGGGTGAGAGAAGGTGCAAGCTTCTCGACTGCTGTGGTACGAGGGGGAGAGAGGAGGTGAACTGAACGCTGCCTTGTGGACTTAGATCTTCCTGTTTCTTTTGTGCATGAACAGATGCAGTAGAAATAGGTACTGTGATGCTGGTTCTTGAGCATTTTGTCTGGGATGGTTTTTGTTGTATATTTAGCAGTAAATTCAATTTGTTTGTAGTGCTGCTTCTCCGTCCCCGTTTCACCCTGGACCCCAGGAAGCATACTCCTGAATAAGCAACTGTTTTGTAGTTTCACTTTACTTGTTTGCCATCCGAACTGTTCCGAAATGGAGTTGTACAAGAAAATTCCTGTAGTGCCTGCTTTTGCAGACCATTATTCATTGGGGATCTTGGTGCATTCTAGAATTGCCAGTGCAGTTTTTGAGCACCCTGATGTGTACATGGACATTGTGGCACAGCTGGAGCGTGGAGCCTTGGAAAAGTGCTCTGAAAGAACTCAAACCCGGTATTCCTTGTGCAAAATTTAACCCAAGTTTGTGCTAGGAGAGGTGTTTGCGTGCTCTAACTTTTGCACTCAGTAGATCCTTGTAGCTGGTTTGTAGACTTCAAAAAATGAAGCAAATGGGTTATTTAGCTGGAATCTTGCAGGCGTGTAATCCGTGGGCTGCTGCTGCTGGTATCTGTGTGGGGAAGGTGAGAAAGCCCTTCTTGAAATCCAAGGCTCCTTGTCAGGGGCTACAGCTCGCTGCCAGGCAGAACCCAGTGTATAGCACGTTCCAAATGCTGTCCTTATGGGTAGAGCCTTCTGCTCCTAACAGAAGTGTTATTGTGGAGATGCTGCTTCCCTTGCCCGTGTCAGCGACAAGGTGCTTTCTCTTCTGTGCCCGGGTGCTAATTTATGCCACTGCTAGCTTGCCATACCCCAGATTCTCCTCCGCTCTGAAACTGGGCTCTACTTAGAATCCCAATAGCTGGGACTTTAGGTTATAAACGTAAGGGGTTTTTTTGTTAGGCCTTCTTTGCTTTCTGTTTTTTTCTACTAATATAATTGCAGGAAGAACGGTTATCAAGGTCAGTTTGTGTAGATACACTGGGAGTGCTTTCCGGTGCCAACAAAATCAGCCTGTTTCCTGAAGAGTTCCAAACCCTGCGTGCTTACGGGCTGCAGTAGTGCCCTGCTGCTGTGTGCCTGCAGTGGAAGCCTCACTTCATCTGTTTCTAGCAGCAGGCAACCAAGTGAACATTCAGTTTTGATTGAGTGGAATGACAGGAAAGGGCTAAATCCAGCGTGCTGACCATAGGAGTTGGTGGATGCGGAGAAATAAAGGAAGACAAATCTTGCCATGTTCTTTTTCATGCCAGCGCTTAAACGTTTGGAATGCAACAAATGGTTTTCATTACAGCTCCTTCCTGAGTTAGTTCATGTTAATTCTTGCCTGCCCTTCGAAAAGAAGCCATGCCTGTACATGCCTTTTTGGAAGGAGGAGATAGCAAATCCATCAGTGCCCCAAGTGACACAGCAGAAGAAACCGAGGCAGATCTGTGTTTCTTGGTCCTGAGTTCTGATGAGTAACCATGCCATGGCAATTGCATGAGAGAGCCTGTCCTCTCCCCTTTTACAGCAAGATTATTTTAATCCTGTAATGGTTAAGGCTTTAAAAGGTAATACATTTTTTTTTTTTAATAGGTTGAAACACAGAAGAGATTGACTTTAGGTTACAGACTTTTGTCCCTTTGTTTTTCAGCAGCTGAGGAGCAGGAAGGAAAAGTGGCCTTTAGAGGAAGACTTTCAACTGTTCCTCTGTCCTTTCACTCAGACTCTTTTTCCCAGCCACTCAAGCTGCCTTAGGTGTGCTTGCTTCACCTGCACGGTCCCACTCTTCCAGTACTTGTGGTTTGCTCCCTGGCAGCATTAGTTCCCCGGCTGTCCACAAGTATACTTGTACAGCCCAAATCACCCGTCTGTCTTGTTCGCTTTTCACGTTAACTTTGTCTTGTTTGGTGCAATCAATGTGTCAGATATTTAATGGGAACGGAAGGTTCCTGCTCAGAGGTATTAGGGTGAGGTGTTTGGTAGAGTTCAAATGGTTTGGGGTGTGTGCTTATGTGGTGTGGTGGGCTTTGGGTTTGTGGGTTTTGGTTGGTTTGGTTGGTTTTTTGTGTGTGGTGGTGGTGTTTTGTTTGGTTGTCTGTTTTACCAAATGGAGGTCTATGAACTAGTATTAAAAAAAATAGTAATTTCAATTTAATCTGGTAGTCACAGTCTCAGTGTATCAACCTGTAGTGTCTCATACTGGTGTTCTGAACATTCTGGTACTGTCTTTTCTAGTTCTGCACAGTTGAAGCTGATGAAAACAGTTGAGGGATATGAGGAAATTTCCACTCCTCCCAGTGTAGCTAATGATGTTGGTTGTGGCAGAAGGGTACCTTGGCTTGCTGTCTTGCAGCCAGAAGCCTTCAAAGTAGTCACTTAGAGAGTGCTGACTGTTACACATAGGAGAACCAAAGACTGGGTTGTGTCCTCCTTGAAATGGGTGATTTAAAATATTTGATCTCTTTTTAACTTCTGGAGAAAGCTGAGTAAAACGATCTCAACTTTAATTAGACATGAGAGTTACCCTCTTACTTCCAGCATTAGGGGTGATAGAAATAACCAAGCCCTGTCTCTTTTGATGCTGCTTCAGTGCATTTGTGACTGATGTCTGCAATCTTATTGCTTTGCATTCCAGGTCTGCCTTTGGAGTCCAACTGTAGTCTGGCTTTTGCACTGACCTCTCTCTCCTCCGCACCGAAGGTCCCACAGCTGTGATTCCAGTCCCCCTTTCCTTCTGCTTCCTTGCCTGTTTTTTTGGTTGGACTTCGCCAGTACATTTATTCTTTGCTACCTCAGTGTTTGTCTTGTATTCTGAGTCCCCAGAGCTCTTATTTTTTACTTACCTCATTTGGTCTGTCATCTTTAATTGCACTCTCCACACCTACTTTTCTTAACCACTTATGGGCTACCATAGAGGGGGATTGTGTGGTTATTTGTTGCTTTTTAAATGGCAAGCAGTGACATTTAAAGCTGAGTAAAGAGCAGACCAATTTTTTTTTTTTTTAGCTTTCCTGTGCAGTATCTGGTGGCTTATTTATATTAGACCTACATATTGAAAGAACATTGGTTTCTAAAATAGAGTTGAAAACTCTTTGCAGTTCCCTTCAGTCATCGCCTTCAGACTGGGCAATATTTGGAGTCTGGTTTTGAGCAGAGAGTGCTGGAGTCATGGGAATCTGAAGCACCTTTTCTTTAAAAGTTTCTAGTTTTAGTGTTAGCATGTTCAAACTTTTATTTTGAATTTTGAAGGTGAAAATCTGACAGCTGAAGTGCAGTATTAGCCTCGTGAAACGAAGAGTGTATATGCTCTGTCAAAATACCATTATACCCTGAATTCCATTCCACTCCTTATTTCAGGTGCTTGACTCTGATAACGGGACTGCCAGTGTCTTGCAAGGAAGGTTCTGGGATTAAAATAGTGTGTTTCCCTATAGCCTGACTTTTGGGTGGGAAAGAGTTATATACACTGTTGCTTTTGCATTTTGTAGTGTTAAAGCTGTAACATCAGAAGCCTCTTCAGGGCTCTTTGATCCAGGGAACACCGATGCTTGGCTGGGCTTCTGGGTACTTTGTCCTTCAGCAAAGCTACTGCCCTCCTTCCTCATGAGGTTTGGGAGATGTGTGAGAAATGGGTTTGCTTACCTTTCATTCTAGCAACGAAAGCACGAGCTCTGACCACGGATAAATTGTCCAGAGTATCTTCATGGGCTAAAATGCCAGGATCTTCTCAAGCAGCGTTCAGTTTTCTGTGTGGAGTTGTAGTAAATGCAAAAATAAACAACTTAAAACAAGTTCCTTTTAGACTCTGGCAACCAGGTAAGCTGCTTGTTGGTGTCCTGTTACAGCACAGAAAGCTAGCAGTGGGAATAATGGCTAGCTGTTTGACTGCAACCTGATGAGATGGAGTTGGCAAAGGTCTGCACACTGCTCCATTTAGCTGCCAGGTCTCTGTATGAAGTGTAGTGTCCTTTGCTTTCCTTGCTGCAGCCCGATCAGATCTCTGCTCCAATCCCTTGTCCACTTAGGCAGTGGTCGTTGTGGTTGTAGTAGAATCATGCTTGGAGATGGTGTGTGTGCTCTAGCATTACTGTGCCAGCACTGAAATCGTTCAGGGACAAAATAAACCCCAATATCCTCTTTGGGAGAGGTGCTTTTACTATCCTCGAGGATATTCTTACCACACAGAGCTGCCTTGTGCAAGTCAGGAGGTTGAGAACAGTTTGGTTGGGTTTTTTTTTCTTTCAGTTGCGCTGGCAACTAGGAAATAATGTACATCATTTTGTGTCGATTCTGAAAAGGCATTGTTGAAGAGCTCAGAAAAAAATGAGGCCATGGGGCTGGCTGTTTGCATTATCAGCCTGAACGACCGGACCGATTGAATTATTTACCTGACACTGAGGGAGCACTGAACTGGGTGCTGCTTGCCTGAGGGACAGTCCAGGACTCTGCATGCAAATACTACCTGCTGGCTGGCTAAAAGCTGAGATCAGCTCAAGTCTTAAAGATGTCTGTAGGAAAATCTTAGTTCAGTTGTTCACTTGAGCATTAGCCTGCCATGCTTCGTAGAATTACACTAGAAACTAGAGGCAAAACCAGAACTCACACCTCTAATAACCGAGGTCTGAGCACTTCTCAAGTGGCCTAGTGGGTTTTCTAGATGCGCTGGAGTCAGGTTTGATTCTTGCTCTTGCAGCTCATGCATGCTGTGTCCCATCTGTGTATCACTTTTCACCCAGTCCTTGCAGATAAGATGGGTGAATGCCCCTGCGAGCCAGTTTGACTGGAAGGGTGCTGGGGGAATAGATGCAGAGACAGAGATATATTAGATGCTCTTAACTAATATGGCAGCAATGGATCCAATCAGTCGGCTGCTTTATTGAAAAGAAAAGCACAAGCATGCTCAGAATAGTAGCTAGCTGTGGTCACATTGCAGTATGTGTGTCAGTAACCTTACGGGTTGCTTGTTTTATTTTATTAGCATGTCTGGAGCAGTCTCTGTCAGGGTATGGCACATTTAACCCTTACCAAAACAGAAAGCCAGGCCAGTGATTCCCTTCCCACTCATATTCTCTTGCCAGTGCATTCACATAGGGTAGTGCTACGTGCATGGGCTGTCACCGCCTGCTCACAAAGGTGAGAGGGTTTGGGATATTCCTAAGTGTCACTTTGTAAGTGGGTTATTGAGCTATGTTTGTGCCTTCTAGTACAGGTTGGTCATTACTATTCTGATTTGGACATAACTGGCTGAGGAGTGCTGCTCGGTCTGTTCCAAGGAGGCTGGGAATATATATGAAGTTAAGGTAGAAATCTTATTCAGCATTTTTTCCTTAAGCTAGCAACTTGTGATTTAAAAAACAAAATAAATATCAAAATTCAATGATATTGACCAATGTTTTTTTTTTTTTTTTCATGAGTACTCTATAAGGTCATCCAGCTCCCTTAGGGGTTCACATAAAAGCAATGAGAAAGAAAGATCAAAGTTGGAAAAGCTCAAAGCAGCTTTGTTTCCAACATGAAGTCAGGTTGGCTGCAGCTCTGTCCAGCTGAATCTTGAAAATCTCCAAGGATGGAGATTGCATAGTCCCAGTGCCCTGCTGCAGAGCTGCTCTGCTCTCCTGACACATGAACTCCTAGCACAGGGGCACAGGTTGTTTTGCATCTCTGGCTTGCACCAGCCTGAAATTTCTAGTTTCCAGTGTAGTCATCTGATCAGCTCCCTCCCCCCAAGCTGCAGTGCCTGGGCTATAGCTCTCCTGAACATTTGATTTCTATCTGTGGTGTAAGTCAAGTCTTATTTTACGATATGCAAGAAGCACAAATTTCTGAGTGATTACATTAGTCTCTTTTGTGCTGAAGTCAAGATAGTTTGATAGAAAATTATACTACTTAAGAATGAGACAGCGCGTTTAAAAATGTCAGTCAGATTATTCTCTAGAGTTCAAGAGCTTTCCTTGCCTGATTGTAAAATGTAATTACTTTTAGCCCATTTGGTCTAGAAATATTCAATATGAGGAAGCATTCTGTTTCTCTGTACCTTATTTTGAAACCCTTTTCTGTATATCCCTGCACTCCTTCTCCTGCTGTTAATCCAACGTAGAAGATATGAAACAGCATCTTGACGTAGTCGTGAGAGCATTGCTCACTATTGGATCATTTCCCAGACTCCACCACCCTTTGTGGGATTGTCTCCTTTGATAGGAGAAGGCAGTTGATAACAGCTCTAAACTCTGGCCCAGACTGGAGCTGATTGTCAGTCATTCTTTGGAGAACCTGGAGTGCAAAGAAGTGACTCTTGTCCTCACCCTTTGCCTTGGCTGTTGCTCAAGGACAGAAGGTGGATGCGCGGCACCGTGATCGGTCCAAAGGTTTGTGTTTTAAAGGCAAAAAGCAAATGCTGAAGGTGAGGATGGTTTGTGCCCTCGGTGCCCATGTGCTGGAAGTTGCCAGCTTGTCCAGCAGCCCCCGGAGCTGCTGTGAGAGAGATGGGGCACATCTCAGGCTGCCAGTGAAATGTGCTGCTGCATGGGGGCTGGGGTCAACCCCCTTCCCACGGCACGTGCAGTTCAGCCAAGGGGAGCAGTGGAGCCTCGCGTCGCTTTGTGCTGTCCCCTCCTGCTGAGCTGTGTGACAGGTAAAATGTTTGTGCATCATCTGCCCAAACAGGTCAGCCTCGTTAAACAGCAGTCTGTGAAACTTGCCCATCTGCTGAAAAAAGGCTTTCAGAATTAACTGCCGAGCTCAGGAGGAGACAGGGCCTGACTGAGGAAGGAGCTGGGTTCTGTAGCCTACCTAGGAGGTGAAGTGTGACCCCTGGTTTTACCAGCAGATGCTGGCTTGCGTGCATAGTCGGAGCGGATCAGCTCCATCCACAACTGCACGTGGTGTGGGTCGGGTTTGCCTCGGGCCCCAGGCTCCCAGGCACAAAGAAGCCCAAGTTAAAAGTTTCTGAAATAACAAGAGCTGCGATTACAGTTTTGAATTTAAGGTGATAATGGTGGCTGATGTTTCGTCTGGGTGAATGACACGTGCAAAACCTCTAGAGAGAGTTGGAGAGCTGTCTGGCACCGAGGAGCAGAGTTGGTGCAGCTTGCCACGCTGTTAACGTGCTTGGACCGGGCCTGGGAGCAAATTATCCCCTCTGCTTTGCTCGGGTTTTCTTGTGAGAAGTCACTGCACTGCTGCCAGGCTCCCTCCCGGAGCGAGCTGTGGGGACTGGGGCTGGGACTGGAAGGAGCAGCTACTCCAACGTGACGTAGCTGCTGTTGGGGTGTAAAGGGTCTACACAGAGAGCATAAGCCCTGTTGCTGGGGTGATGATTTGAGCAGGGGTGCAGCAGTGTCTTTCACCCTGGTTTATATTACTTGGCATCATTTGGGTGCTGCTTTGTTTCACTGTCTCTTGTAGCATTTATCTTACATTTCAAGTAGGTTCCTTTCCATGAGGGCTACCAGCTGGTGGGGTTGATACAGTGTTGAACACAGTGGGAATCAGATTGCTGATGAGGACCTGCAGATACAGCAGTGAAAAAGTGGAACTTACAGCAACATCTTGTAATATTTTTTTCCTTTGATGCCGCTTCACTTGAGGGAATTGAGATCTGGGAACTTGATCCGGGGTCTGTGACCTACACTTGGATACGTTGCCCTCTTTGTTGGTTTGTTCTGTATGAGAGCCAGCTCTTCATCCTTTTTGCCCTTATTTTCCTCACGCTGAAATGAGAGGGTGAAATTCTATTGTAGGTGTTTCTGAAGGGTCTGTTCAAATACCATCGAGCTGCATGTGTTTGTGACATGAATGTATTGGTACAGGTAGTGAAGGGAGACGTTTGCAGCCTCTCTTGATATGCAAACTTTGTGCCTGACTAGATCTCAAAAACAAAAACACCACAAAAAAAAAACCCCAACCCAAACACAAACCCCCAAAAAACAAAACACCACCACCACCACCCCCACACCACACAACAACACAAAACAACAACACAACAAAACACAAAAAAAACACAACGCACAAACAAAAAAAAACCAAAAA